>PVIR01002616.1:0-100010 GCA_004026965.1 Petromus typicus
GGGCAACTCAAATAATAATTAGGGGAGAAATCATATGGAAATTGCTAACAAACTCATTAAAGTGTGCTTAATTATTGCAGTGAAGGGTTAGCAAGAGGATTGGAGCTTACTGAATAAATCTGTTTGCATATGGATTGATATGCTTGTATCATAATTACTCACAGCTGTTGGACTTTCTAAGTTTATTAGGAACTTAATTCCAAAACTTTCATGCTGAAAAGATTTTCTAAGACAGAAGTGCTAGCCCAGTGCCAGTAATGTACGCAAGGCACATTTCTGCTGCAATTCTCTTCCCCGATTACTTCCAGAGTAACTACAGATCTCCTCATTACCCAATAATGGAGTGGATCGGCTCCGTTTTGATTTTCCCCACACTTTGCAGAAAAAGCAAAGCCTCCTGATTGAAACTGCTTGAGCTCAGTGATGAGAAGTTTCGAGTAATATGTATTCCAATTACAAACCGATCTCGGAAAACAGGCTTGATGCCTGATGTATTCATTCGAAAGCAATTCTTGGCTAAATTGATCTTTAAATAATCTGTCTATATGCTTGTTAATTTAATAGATCAACTGACATCAGGAGAAGACAGGGATGCTCCATCCTTCATGTTCTGTCTTGGGGCTGACAACTAATCCTTCTTGGTGATTCATTTATTATACTTCATAAATTAGAAGAAATGCGCAGGGCCCCTGACATACAGCTCAAGCTATACTCAATACTTTCTTCTTACTTTCCATCAATCAGAAAATTAATGCTGTGCTCAGGCTAGTAATTTTGATCGCAGTCTAATTTTTGGTCTTTGAAAGTGACGGCTGTTGCCTTACTTAGGGTGTTATTGATGTAAAGGAAGTGATTATTTGTGCCGAAGGGATGTTCTTTGTCTCAGAGGCTTCTTTTCAGATGATCTTTTAGGGAGGTTGAAGGGTATTTAATGAGAACAATTCAGTAAAGACAACAGTAACTAGAATCAGCGATGGCCAGTCAGTGAATAGTCTAGGGAGCACACGTGACAATGCACATGTTTACACATCCAGTACTTTATAACCTTGTCTTTTAATTCTCATTGCCATTTACTCTGAACCAGGTAGAACCAAGTCATCCAGACTTGAGCAACCAGGTCATCCAGGTCATCCAGACTCACTGCCTCTTCTAAATCCTCATCATTTTTATTTTTTCTCACTTTGTTTTGCCTTAAACTAGTTTTCCCCCTCTCTCAGGCATGCTCTTCCTTGCTTGAATTAAAATCTCACCCAGTCTTCTAGGAGCACATCAACACCTCTCTCCATGAAATAACTTGCTTCACTCCAGTACATGTAAAACCACTATGGTAATGAATTATGTTAATATTAGTGTATTTTTTTTACAACTATAATGCTAATAATAGTAAGAATCACAGTGATAGCCAACACATTCTATGTGCCGAGGGCTGACTGAATTCTTTGCATATTATCAGTGCAGTCTTTACAAAAGTCTACAACATAGGTGATGCTATTTCTTCCAGCTGCACCTGAGTGGCAGAGGCAGTGAGATATCAAGTAATTAGTTCCGGGTTACTCAGAGGTTAAGAGGGCTGTGCCAGATTTTGGAGCTAGGCAACATGGCGACTGACTTGAGTCTCTTATCACCAACACTGAGCTATAATTCCACCTTGTGGGGTCATGAAAAGCATCAGAGGAGTCTAAAGAGCTCAGTATAGGGCCATAAATATATTTTAAGAACTTATTTTTCATGACTATATATAATAAAATTATTATAAGAGAAATGAAAAATAATAGTTAACAAATACATGGGATCTTTCTTGTTCTTTTAGTATATAATTCTATCACTTTGGGTTGCTGCTCTGTAACTGAGCCATTGGTCCATTGGAACTTTTCCACATAAGTCCATCACCCGCATACATGATTAGAGAGCAAAATGAGCACTCTATAAACAGTAAGTAAATGAATGAATGAATAAATGAATGAACAAACTAATCCATAAAGCTTTTTGATGGGCTTCTCCCTCTCTGCAATGGTTCCCTGAGGAATAGAGCTAAATCCTTCAAAAATCAGGCAAATATTAAGTCACTGAAGCATGGATTAAATCAACTTTTCTCCTTCCATTTCAATGAGTTATTATTTAAAATAAAACTCACAAAGAAATATTTTAAAAAGTCTACATCCTGAAGTAAAACATGGAAATTATCTGATTAATGCAGATAGCCACTCACCAATTTATATTCTTGAGCTCAAGAGAATCATTTAGCTAATTGTATAGGTGATTATTATGCTTTTCACAGAAGTGTGTATCATGCATTTAGAATTTTTAAATTGCATCTCCAAAAGAATCCTCTTAAATCTAATTATTGTATACTTAAAATTTCCCATAATCAGCTAAAAGACTTATTTATTTCTTTGAAGACAAAAAGCTTTAACTATGTTGAAATCCTCTCGTGAGAAGGTGAATCAAGAATTCTAAAAAATAATTAAGTAGACTCTTTTTAAACAGGCTGGAAATACATTCAAATAAGTGGTCAACAACAACAACAGAAAAAAACCTTGAGAAATATTTTTTTAAAACCTGCATATATTTGTAGGCAAAATTTAAAGCTAAGTTTAGGACCACAAATTAATAATAAATACATTATAGTAGGACATTAGGATGACTTTCAAAGAATATTTGAAATAAAGTGCTAATATAGCTACTAAGTTTGGGTAATGGCTGAAACTGCTATGATTGTGATACTGATTAGTTCAACTTCATAGATGCTGCTTCTTTGAGTTTCCCCTCCTAAGAAGACAGATAAAAGGCCAGGAATTTGGCTCAGTGGTACCACAACTACTTTGCAAGCACAGGGACCCAAGTTCGATCCCCCAAAATAAAATATAGATACGCCTTCAGAAAACATTCTCAGAAACAAAAAAAAAAAAAAAAAAAAAAAGGAAGGAAGGGGCTGGTTATTTATCTCAGTGGTTCCAGAGCCTGTCATGCAAGCAAAAGGGCCCAGGTTCAATCCCCAGTAACCATACACAATAATACTGGGCGTGAAGACTCACATAGAGCAGCAATCAGTACCACATACCACAGTGCTGGATGTGGTGGCTCACGTCTGTAATCCCAGCATTCGGGAGGGAGAGACAGGAGGGTTGCTGTGAATTTGAGTCTGAGCTCAGGACCAGCCTGAACTACAAAGTAAGACTGTCTCAAAAAAAAAAAGGAAGGAAGAAAAGAGGTAAGTAAGAAGAAAACAGACTAACTCTGCTGCTTTGTTCTAGTAACCTTGGGTATGCAGAAACTTTCCATCACTGTGACAAAACCCCTGGGATAAATACTATATAAAGAGCAAAGTTTCTTTTTGGCTCAGGGTTTTAGAGGTTTCAGTCCATGGTCAGCTGCCTCATTGCTCTTGGTGCTGTTGTGAAGCAGTATATCATGGTGGGAGCACTTGGTAGAGGAAGTGCTTTAACTTATGGCAAAGAGGAGGCAGAGAGAAACAGCAAGGAGTCAGAGTCCCAATACTGCCTTCTAGCTCATGCCCAAGTGTCCTATCTCTTCAAGGTGCCATGATCTCTCACTAGCATTATAGGCTTGGGAATCAAGTCTTCATCACATTGGCCATTTGATGATTTGAGATTCAAGGTCCATTTGAGACCTTGAGGGGGGACATTTGAGATTCAAGGTCCATTAGGATAGAGAAAATCACAAGTTTCATTTTCAGCTTTATCTCAGGTTCTTCTCAGCTTTAAAAAGACACAAAACCATATTATGTGTTAATTTACTTATAAGTTATGTACTGCTAGATACTAAATGCTATTTTTTCATTTGCTCTTAAAGGTATACAATGACACAGATGTGGTAAAATAAGTGAAAAAAAGTTCAATAACTCCTCCCTGACCCACACTCGAGAAATAATGTTCCAGATAATGACAGTGTAAGTATTTAAAAATATTACCCAACTGGGACTTCAACCCATTAGTATCCCCTCATACACTGACTGGCCAAAAACTTAAGCATAGACCCACCAATGAAGATCAGTGCTGAAGTATTTCAGCTATCTTCATAAAAATCTCATTCTTACACTCAATTCTATGACTACAGTTGTAAAAAAAAAAAAGTTTTTGAGGACAAATGAATGCTTTGGGGAGGCTTTTAATATACTCAAGGTTTGTTTAACTGTTCTTCCCAGGCTGAGTAAGTGGGGGAACTTAGGGGATTCAAGTGGGATTGCTCAAACTTAAGTACATGATAGAGGAACTTTATTTACAGAGCCAACCATTTCCTTTATGTAGGAGCACGATAGAGAAAACACTGAACTATGAATCAAAGGCCTCAGTCCCAGCACCAGTGGATTGATTTCTGTGTCTAAGTAGTGAGATGACCTTGAGCAAGTCATCTAACTTTTCTGTGTCTCTTTTAAATGCAGAAAATCACTTCATTTCCTCAGACATTTCTAGAGCCTCTTCTATGCACTTGTTATAATTAGAAATACTAATGTGAATAATTAACCTGAGCTCTTTTGAGTATAAACTAAATCTCCCAGAAGAGAATTCATCATTTCATAGACATTTTTCTCTAACTTTATGGAACTTTCACATTTCAGATATTTGCAAAGTCTTCGTCAGTCATCAGAAGAATGGGTCCCTTGTCAGAGGCACCCGGATGTCCTTCCCGGAGCTACCTTGGAATGCAGCCCCTGGTCAGAGCTTCATCACCAGCTGCTAAGTATCTTAAAAATGGAAGCAAAAACCATGGTTTGCAAGCTGGTTAGGTCATCAGACTCACCCACCGAGGTCTTCAATCCCATTCCCAGCCCTATAGTTTATGATTTAGTACATCGGAGACATAAATTTGTTTCCGAGTCTAAGTTTTCCAGCAACCCACTTCAAGAAGAAACAAGTGGTTATAACACCCATGGCATTCATAATACAGAAAGAAACCAGTTGCTCAGGGAACGCCCAACCATTCCTCATAACAGGAGGAAATTTCTCTCTTGGGACTGAATCAATGAACCAAAGCAAAATTGCCATTGGTAATAATAATAAAAAAATACTGCCCTTCCCCAAGGGACTGCGAAATGATCTATTGTGGTTTTAAAGATACACTTCCAGACATGGTTTTACATTGATTATTTGAACCTCTCTTTTGTAGAATTGTACCAATAGAAGGGTATGGTACCTGAACTACAAAAGGTAATTAATGAGGGTCTGTGCAAAGATGGAGAGAAAGAAAAAGGAGAAAGAGAGGTCAGGAAAGGAGGGTATATCTCATCTGTGAGGCAGCCCATATTTCCAGGAGCCAATCTAAACCATATATATGACACAGTGGTGAGACGGTGACTGGCATGAGTGAGTCAATGTTGCTTTCAAAAGATCTTTACCCCAGTGCTGGGAGAACCTTTGAGTGAAATTCTACCTGATATTTTTAAGCAAAGTTGCTTGGATTAAATTCAGCATTTGCCATATGTTTTCAAGAATATTTTGACTGATTTGCTCCAATTAACGCTGAATACCTTCTAACAAATTGCCTTTCCAAATGCCAATCATTTTTCAACAGCTAATTCAAGTCTTAAGCTTTACTGTTATTGTTGTTGTTGTTATTTTCTGGAGGCTTTTATCAACTACTCCTACCTCTAATCACTTTCCTCCTCAAAACTTTTGGAATTTGAAAACACATCTTCCTAATCTCGAGGAGTGTGAACTCTGAGAAGAAAAAAACATGTGGAAAATACTCACATATCTTGAAATGTCTTAGGTATGTTCTCAGGTTCACACACTGACTGTTTCTAGGCTCTGTTTACTAAACACTGATGTATCCCCAATGTCTAGCTCTAAATTCCAACTGAAACTGCTGCTTCCCAGAAGTCTCCAAATGATACATAACCAACTCTTCAAACTCCAAGCATCCAAAATTAAATTTTATTTCCTTCTCAATTTCCTCTTGCACAGATACTCTCTATTACACAACTTACAAACATTATAAAAGTTCTCAGCTTCTCTACTTGCTTTTTATTTGTAACATGTAACTCGTTAACTTTATTTCAGAAAAAAAAAAGTACTGGATAATGAAAGAATTAAAATATTGTCAAGTCATTTGAATTTGTTATTTTTTATATTTGTGTTGATATGATTAAGAGTGAGGTGATTTTCTTTTAGAAGTTTTTGTAATATGCTAAATAAAAATAGCAAGATGGTGTCTATTTTGTGTGTCATATTATACACTACCACATTGCAATACAAGCCAGTCACCTATACTTGATGTGTTCTCAAGAAAGGCCAAACAAGCAAAGGAAACTGCTTTGGAACTGAATGGTAAAAATTTAATCATGTCAGAATTCATCATTGATTTATTTCTTTCAACTTGGTAGATTTAAATATGGCTCCAGCGGCTGCCTGACAAATATTCATTAAAGAGCCAACTCAGTATGTGGTGCTGAGTAGACTTATTGATTGTCTACTCCACGTCATTTGAGCATTTTATTACGTGTGTATGTATTCACATGTTCTGTAACAGGCCAATTTATTCACAAAGAATTGGGAACAATTTTCTGTATGAACTTTTTCTTTTGTGAGGACTTAGCTGGCATATTTGAACCCATGACGTTTTGTTTCAAAGATGCCGGCAAGATCAACCAACGGCCCAAGCAGTGCTTAAACAGGCAAAGACTCCATATCAGGTCCACATAGACAGGAAACCTCTCAAGTCCCCCGGGTTTCCCGGAGTGGGGACTCAGATCCTTGGAAGAGCAAGATCTCCAGGTACTGCTTGAAGCCACAACTTGACCAATGCAGCAGGAGGCGGCAAAATTAGGCCCACTTATAGTCACGTCCTCTGGCCAGAGAAGATGTCTCCAGGATCAGTGAATATTTGTCAATTGCTTTCTATCTGGCATTAGGAAGGATGCCAAGGGTTATCTGATACCGAGCAATAACAACCAAATGCCTAACCACACAGGGTTGACAGTTGAGAAAGGGGGTCATATAAATAGCCAGACAAATACATAATTACTGTCCACAGAGTGGTGATGAAAGAGAAGGTCAGAGTGTGTATGATACTGCATGACACATGTCCTGACCTAGCTGGGGGAACTGAGGACAGAAAGGACTTTGTAGAAGAAGTGGAATGTGAGCTGAAATTTGAAAGAGAAATAGAAGTTAATAAACAAAAGCCAAATGGGTTGGGTACGTGGAGAGTGTTCTTAGGAAAGGTAAGTCTATGTTTTTTGTTTGTTTGTTTGTTTGCTGGTGGTGGTACCAGGGATTGAACTCAGGTTCCTGTGTTGCCAAGTTAGGTGTGATACCACTTGAGCTAACTCCCCAGTGGAAAAATGAGTCTGAAATGAGACTAAACAATGCTAAGAAAGAAAATGGACCTAAGCGGGGCCTAAGAAAGTGAATCTGATGAAGAGTGAGAGACCAGATCTTCCAATGATGTGAAGCCATTTGTTAGGAAAAAGCCCAGAGAGAGTGAATTAAGAAGGTATCGTACAGGTAACATGATGCTACTGCTATTTTAAATTGGTGGTTGGAGGTGCAAGTCAAATAACTGACACACAGGGCTGGGTGGAGACAAGGAGAGCTGCTACTCTGAGAAGAGTCCAGGGGAAAGTGAGTAATGTCTTAAATGAGACAGGAGCTGTGAGCTGAGAGATGGACAAGAACTCAAAGAAAAGTCATCGAACTTGGAAGATGGGTAGAATACAAAAATGATGAAAAAGAAACACGTCCCTGGAAGTTACAAAGTTCTTTGCAGAACAATATCAATAGCAAGGAAAGTCTCCTTTTTAGTATTTTTATTTCTTCCTTTTCGAGGTTGGCATCACCTGTAAAAATATGTCAAAGTCATGCTAGTTATAATTCAACTAGTACCGTTATTATTCTATAGATATATGTATTCCCAACTCAGCTGTTACTGAGGGAAGAGAAACATAGTAGGAAGATGTAGACTTGAGTGTCAGGCAGAACTGAGTTCACAGTCTAGGTCTACTAATTAGTAACCTTGGTAATCATCTTTATTGTACTTATTTTATCTGAAAAATGAGTAGTAAAATACTTCTCAAAGCAGTTGGAGGGTTACATAAGTAGCCTAAAAGTGCTTGAAACATACTTGGTGAAGGTTAACTCAGATCTGAACCACTTGGAGTGGCAGTAAGACACCACGCAGAACCTTTAGACCATACATATGCCTGTCACTTTCTATATCCATCTCTGCTCTTTGCCCATACTTTGTGCTCATCAGCTATGAAAAAGCTACTGCTTTTTATCTTTGAACACATCTAGCAGAGCTCTGCCTTAGGACCTTTGCTGTAGCTACTTCCTCTCCTTGGAACATACCAGATCATTCTTTAGCTATCACCCTGTCAGTGTTAATCCTTACTTCAGACGTTACACTCTCAGCGAGTCCTTCCCTGACCACCTTGTAAGAAACAGCCCCTTTTCCTCTCATTCTCCATTTTGTTAGTTCACTGGCTTTTATTTACAACCCAAATTGCCAGCTGAGGTTACTGTGTTAACTCATTTTCCAGCTTGCTATCTACCTTTCCCAACTCTCACGCAAGTGTCAGGAGGGCGGGGATCACATCTGTATTAATCCTCAAGAGTCACAACAGGGTAGAGCATGGAGAGAACCCTTAATGTATAATAGTTGAATGAATAAATGAATGCATAACAATCTCAAGTACTGCAATAGAGGAGCAGCCTCAGCCAGAAATCCAAAACCCTGCTGGCTACACAAGGACACTGGGGAACACTTTCCTAGGTAAACCAGAAATAAATCAATCTTCTTCATAATATTGCCTCAGGTGACAATTTCCCACTCTAGGGTTTTCCCAGCAGAAGGAAAAAAAAAAAAAGCTACTTGCAGATATAGCTCTGTGTATTTCTGCCTTGTTAATTTCCCTTCTGAGCATCAACACCCTTAGATGTTACATTCCTAGAATACTGTTCCAGTTTGGCTTTAAATAGATTATAAACAGTGACTACATTTTATATAATGAATGTGTTAGGTTTGGTGAGAGTTGAGTTGGAGATATCTTTGGCAATAAATGGTTGCAACAATGTCCAGATATTGCTCAGGGACCCTTGATACTACCCAAAGCAGTAAACACTGATTTGCACACGTTGTTCCATTTTTCTTTCTTCCTTTTTTTTTTTCTTCAATGAGACCAAATGAGAAGACATAACAAGCAAAGCCTTTCTGGGTGATTCTAACACACTCCAAGTGGTGCCATAAGGCACAAGAAGTCCAGTGCTTTCCCCACACTCCACAGAGATATATGGTCATGATATAGTTGAGTCTCTGCATAACAATGAGAAAGCTATGTATATATGTTTACAGAACACAACAAAGGTGAGTACAGAACATTATTATCACCCCCTCAGTAAGCTTTGGGAGTATTTGGTGCTTGAAAAACACCATCCTGGTTTTTGCTTTAGTGTGAAGTCAATTCATACACTTGTTCAATCTGGATTTGTTATGACTTATTTAAACTATTTTGGTCTCCAGAGAGACTTTGATATGAAAATAATCAATTGAAAAAAATACACCAACAAGGCATTGTACATAACATTTAAGTGCACAAATTTTATAGGCATAAAAATTAAATATTAATGGTTAACATTTATAGAGCCTTTAGAATATGCCAGGTACCTTAACACGGGTTAGCTCATTTAGTTTTCAGAACAGACCTAAGAGGTCAAAACTATTAACATCTCTCTTTTATAGATGAAGAAATAAGGGCGTGTAGAGATTAGAAAGATCACCCCAGGTCACTCAAAATGGCAAAGCAGGATTTTAAACTGAGTTCTTTGTCTTTCTCTTGTATAAGCCAAAATTTAAAATCTGAATCATTTTGACTGGTTCCACATCATGTTTTAGCACTCGTATGCTATGACACTTAGGATCTCTAAACTTAGCCTGTTTTTTACAACATGGAAAATGGAGACAATAATAGAATTTCCTTCATAGATGATTGTATGGCCTTATATAGCAGAGAAATTGACCTACGGTAAATGCTTAATAAATTATGATACTAATGTAGTGTTGTTTTATGTAAAGCTATATTCCACATTCAAGTGTGGAAGATGAAAAGACAAGCTTAAAACTCAAACAGTCACAACAGCATACAGGATACACTTTGGGATGGTTGTCAATATTTTTAGAAATTAATACAAGCAATAGTCATGGAGTAACATGAGTCTAAGAGCAAATGTGCAACTATGGAATATTAGTAACAATAATGCTGCACTTCATGCATGCTCCACCCCCATGTAACCCATCTGCTGTCTTTGGAATGATGGTCCTGTTACTTCCATTGCCAAATTAACCTGAGGACAGACAAGTTGTTTGTTTAAAGTCCTATGATCAGCAAGTAGCAGAAGAGGAATGCAAAGCTAGCCAATTTGCTGTAGAGCCCGCATTTTTTATACTTCATTTTCCTGGGCTATAATATTTCCTGCTGCTATAGGAACTCAGAGATGGAGGGCATCAGTGAGCAGGAGAAGAGAAGAATATTCTAGAAAGGAGGCTACAGACTAGAACCACAGTGGAGTTTCAAGAAGTAAGACATCACCCAAACTCAGAGAAATCCCATATCGTGAATGCAAATTGTGAGCAAAGAAAAGAGACCATACATAGCATAATATCATAGGGGAGGATAAAAGAGCTCCGTGTTGGATTGTAAGGAAATCTAGAGCAATAAAAGCTTTAAATGTTAAACTGTGGTGTTTGTATCATGTCCACAAGCAACTGAAGCAACCAAATATACTTTAATAGGGGAGTGGATAATGAAAATAGGTATCTTTGAAAACAGTCAACACAGTAGATACATGACAGGGACAGAAGAAATCACTTAAGAGCTTTCTGAAGAAAACAGAATAAAACCAATATGCGAAGAGAGTGGTAGAAATAATAACTGAAAGATAAATCCTGCTGAACTACTCAAAATCTGGTCCTGAGTTAGACACAGGCCTTTTGAAGGGGCCTGGGGATGTTATTAACTTCTTCTCAATGCCAGGGGCACCAAAAGCTACGAGGGCATGAGAGCCCGCTAAAATAATGTTAATCAACTGCACAGCTCCTCACCAATGTAATACATTCTTGTGGCCATGCTTCTTTTGTATGATACCTATAGTAATGTCAGTCCATTCAAAATAATACAGTTTTCTCTAGCTGTAACTAGGAGATATTAAATAAGGGGTAGACCTGAGTGAAGGACAGACTCCTGGCCTAGGTAATCTAAGTCCTGTAATTGTAAAAGTTGACTGAGGTACTTCAAATACACACCCTGGGTACTTAGAGGTAATAATTCTATCCAAATGATCATTTTTCCTCGTTATAGACAATATCAACAGATGAACTCTAGTATTTGGTTGATATATTGATAATGGGACTCCCACACCCTCTCTTCAAAGGAAACTTAGAGACCGAATTTCAAAGCCCAGATGAAATCCAGTTAATAGCTGAAATTGCTGTTTTCTTTAGTGTGTTGCCTTATCTCTTTTTAACAAGCCTTACTTACTAGGGTAATTGCACTGAATTCAATCCATTATCTATGGATTAATTCATTAGGGTGGTTTCAACTTTGGGCAAATGGATGAGTTTTAACAATCCTCCCCTCAATTCCACAAATTGACACTGTAAAACAAGTCTGTGTCATTTTTACGGAAGCTCCAATTCATGAAATAAAAATCAATGAAGACATTTCCTTTCCAAGCCCTCGTGCCATTGTTACGCTCCCGTAGTTGTGTGGAAAGCCTTTGGGTATGAGAAGGACAACTATAATCAGAAAGGGAGTCATTGTCTTCGGGAGAGCGTGAACAATACATTTCTGGGCCAGTGTCCTTCCCAGCGTGGCTGCCCCTGGCGTTACTGCTTTCAGGGATGAGGACGCCGTTTCCACACCAGACAGTCCTTGTCTGTTACAGGGCGGGTGTTGGGAAAGTGCCTAGAAATCTAAACTAAGCCTTTTCTGAAAAGCAAAATAAGGTTAAATATCACAAGAGCGTGAATGATTTCCCTTTGGCTTAGAGTTGCCCATTTTGAGTGATTTTAGTTGGGAGACAGATTTGGATTTGGTGGGAGGCAGTGGTTATAGAGCAGTATTAACTGGCTCTATCAGAGTCACTCGGGTCTTTAGGAAACAAACAATTCCCAGGGCCCCATTCCCTAGAATTTATGATTTAGTACATCTGGGCCGGTGTCCAAGAATCTTTATTTTTAAAAAAGTTTCAGGTGAGTCATATGCAAAAATTTCAGTTTATAAGCCACAGAGCTGGTCAAGCTTGTTTTTCTATTTAAAAACAGCTGCTCAGCCAAATGAACAGGGAAGACTGGAATTGTTTTATTTACAATCTCAGTGGATGGTTTCAGCTTTCTTAACTACAGCAACCAACCTGGGAACCCAGGATGGAAACACAGCTTGTAAAATAACACGGTAGTGTCCAGCCTGAGAAGTTTCTGTGTCCCTGAACAACCTTGCCTCCTAGAGTGACCTTTGTATCCCATTTTATTTAAAATCATACATATATGCCGTGTCATACATGATAGTTGACCTCAGTTTTTGAAATATACAGGTATTATCAAAACTGAAAATCACAGCAATATAATGTAGTTTAAAACATTTTTTTCTTCCTACAGGGAGATCCTAATTTCCATTCCTTTTTGTTGTTGTTCAAATCTTTATTGGCACATTCTACATACACATCATCATCGCATTTAACACTGAGAGTTTGTCCAAGAATATGACACGATTGGGTTGATGAGAGGTAAATTCAAAGATTCACTCAAAGGCAAAAACATGACAGAACATCAAGGGGTCCCAACAGAGGCCGCAGAGGGTGGTAGCAGAGATCGTCTTCCTGCCTTGCTATGGAGGAGTAAGCCATTGCATCAGAGGGATAGTGCCATAACCTGCAAAGGAAGTCCAGCAGGGGAGAAGGCAGGAATCCTGCCAACTTCAAGGACCAACTTGGCAACCATTACAGGTAAGCTACCCAGGAGCCTGGTCCTCCAGCCCCACGTCTCAGTCTTTCTATACATCCCTAATAGAATACAGCAGAGTAATTCATAGAGATATACTGTGAATTCATTTCTTACAGATCTAGAGGGTAAGAATTCTAAGATCCATGGCTCACACCTGGTGGAGACCTTCGTGGTTTTTGTTTTGTTTTGGTACCAGGGATCGAACTTTTGTGCTTGTGATTGTGAGGCTGGCGCTGGAACCACTGAGCTAAATCCCAACCCAGGACCTTCATATTACAGCCAGATGGTCAGTCCATCTGGAAGGCAGAGGAAGAGAGAAAGACAGAGAGAGAGAGAGAGAGAGAGAAAGAGAGAGAGAGAGAGAGAGAGAGAGAGAGACTGGCAGAAACAGAGACAGAGAGACAGACAGAGACCGAACTTCCTTTTGTAGTAGTTTACTTTGTTGACATCTAATCCACCCTTGTGAAAATAGCACTAATCCATTCATGAGAGATGAACTTTCACAACCCAGCCATCTCTCAGAAGTTTCACTTTCAATTCTTTTTTTGTTTGTTTTGTTTTGAGACAGGGTCTCACCATGTGGTTCAGGGTGGCCCTGAGCTCACTATGTAGCACAGACAATTCTCAAACTCACAAAAATCCTCCTGCCTCTGCCTCCTGAGTGCTGGGATTACAGGTGTGAGCCACCACACCCGGTATTATTGTATGTGGTTACCAGGAAACAAACTCAGGACCTTCAGCTTGCAAGGCAGGTGCCAGGACCACTGAGCTAAATCCTTAGCTCTCACTTTTAATTTTTGCTTTGGGTGTTGTTTCCAATGCATAAATTTTGGTAAGCTCTTTCCAGCATGACTCCTAATACATCCTTTGGATAAATGTGCTTAGGACAGAAAGTGTCCTCATCAAGCTTCTGAGCCAAAATAAATCACTTCTAAATAAACTGAATTTTATGAAATACTTACTATTGTTTTAAACCATGAAGTTTGAGGGTAACCTGTTACACGGCAACAGATAACTGATACACTAGAGGGGACTTTCCTCATCTAACTTACAGTGTCTTGGCTCTCTTTATGTTAAATCCTTATCTCAGGTACACAATTATCATACACATCAGGAAATATTCCATAACTCATAATAGTGTTATAAGCATAATCTCCTTAAAAAATTCATATTAATGTTTAAGTCACCGCATTTTGGATAGCTTTGGTGGAGTCATATGGGCTGTCATAAAGCAATTAAAGTACATACAGATTAAAAAGTAAACTTGAATAGTAAGGAAAATTATCACCAGAAAATTATGTTGTTCTTTTCCAAATCTCCATCACGGTATATAGAATTAAACTTTTCAGCAATAAAAGCCAGCTGCAGTGCACAGAGTGTAAAATTATCTTTTTCCTAGCTTTGCAAAGGCCTTGCAAAGAGTAAATTCAGAACCCGCATTTGATGAGGAGGAGTGATAGAAGTCGGAGCCGCACCTACTGCGAAAGGGGAGCTGAGGGCCCTGTCTGGGCACCCATTGCAATTCAAGGAAGTGATTTCGCAAAATGAGGCCTCCAGGAACACAACACCAAAAAATCAGCAAATCGCTTGGAAGTAGGTGATGGAAGAAGAGGATATGGACCTCCTGGAACATTTCTTAATGAGTCAGGATGGGCAGTAATGCGAGAAGCAGCTAGTTTATAGTTCCTTATTATGTCCTTATTATGTTCCATATTGGCAGCTAAACATTTTAGCTTAGTGTTTGGTAAGCAGATTGTGGAATATATTTTGTCCCTCCCAGCAAGTTATGTGATGGTAAGTTTTAAGTTAAAGAAACACAGTAATTTCTTATTTACTAAAAAGCTCCTGAATCCTGCAACCTCTATGGATGGAATAAAAATATCTGCTCTTCAGAATATTCCTTTTAACTGGATGAGGAACTGGTTCTATCGGGATTCTTGTCTTTGGAGGGGAAAAGCAATGTACAAATAACATGACATCTCCTGGCTAATAACATATGAAATAGCACTTATCGTTCAGATACCAAAATTTCTCAAAAGAAACATACTACATGAGATTATAAGTTGAAAGAAAAGAAGCCAAACCAAAGCAAAACAGCTCATCTGCTAGGATCTCTACCAACAACAACCCCCCGCCGCACACCCCACAAAAACACACACACGCACCACACAAACACTTCATAGATATTTACAACCTAAATACACAGCCCACTTTTACACACAATTACCCAACATCAAGACATGGAAACACAACTAGCACATGTCTGCAAAAACACACTCCCCCAAACTCAGCAGTTGTAACAGCAAAAAAAAAAAAAAAAAAAAAAAAGAAAAAAGGAAAAAAGATGGAGCTGTTTTGAGGAAAAAAAAAATGGTGACGGTGAAATTCCCCATGTGGCTAAACAGTGAAGCAGCAGGTGGGAGGCAGGTGTGGAGAGCAGGGAGTTTGCCCAACTAAAGGCATTCAAATTCAGTAATTAAAAACAATCACCATGCTGGCTAAAGAAAATCCTGTTGGCTTCCATGTGGGCTGGAGCTTGCCAGACTGCAATAATGGCAGACATGATAAGAAAAAGGTTAAGGAAAACATAAATTTGACTAGAGCTTGTGAGTCTGAAAGTCTGAAGAAAAAAAAATTTCCTATGTTCTTTGACATTATGATCAAGAGAAACCAGAGAAGTCGAGGGAAGGAGATTCAGCCTTCCCCAGTAATTTTTGGTCATTTAATAAATTGTGTCATTAAAAAAATAAGGAAGGGAAGAAAATCATGGGCTGCATGCATTAGTAGAAAATGAACCTAATGCACCTGGAGGAGGGAACAGTTTAAACAATGTGCCTTCCATGCGGTTGGTTCTGGAATGCAGAGCAGCTGAGTTTGTGGTGTAGACACCTTTGAGTTTGTATCTGTCATGTGGTCTCATGGTGTGATCTTATGGGGGGAAATAAGATATTTAAATAATTTATTTCTGAACACACACCTTATGTGTTTTCCCTGCCAAAGCACAAGCAACTGGATATTTCATGTTAAAAGAAAAAAAAGAAATAACACAAGTAGCAGCAAGAGGATGTGGATGGAAACTCAGGATCCAGCTTTGGCCAGAGTGTGACAGGGAGAAATAGTAGAAAGGAAAAACAAAACAGAGCAAAAACAGTGCAGGTGAGATGAAGGGACATTCTGCCCTGCTCGCTGTCTCCATAGCTGAGGAGAATGTATACGGAATGGAATCTTCATACAATGAAGGGCGCGGTGACCAGGTCTTCGCTTTTAACTGAGGGTCTGCCACTTCCCTCTCCAGAAACACTATACTAAGTGACTGCCACTTGCCAGCTCACACTGAACAATGCTTGAACTTGAACCCTCGGGTAGGACCTGAGTTCTTACCCTTTCCTCTGACCACCCCCATCTTTCCAATACGTGGATAGAACTTGGTCAGCTATGCATTTACTGAATATCAATTCATTGTTTCCTTCACTTTTTCTTTCTTTTAAGGAATTAGTTCCTTAGTAACCATGGAGGTTTTAAAGCACAGTGCACTATATATCAGTCCAGTTTGGTAGAATTCTCAGCCTTCAGTGGAAATGTGCTACAACTCCTGCTTCCTGTCTGACAGCGCAGTCAAATAAATGGAATACAACAAAAGCGAAAATATAATTATTTTCTCAATTTCACTCACTTTGCTTGAATTAATACAGAAAAATTGTAAGTACATTAGAAATTAACACACTTACATAATCTTCTTATGATGCAGTTTAAAAAACAGTGTAAACACACACAGTTGTCAGCAGGCATCTCTCACGAGTATACTCACACACACGTATTAGCCTAAACACAAAGATTCTTGTAATACTTTAGGAACTTCTTATGAGAAGCAAAAAGGAGGTCAACTCTCCAACTTCCGTGCCTAAAAATTACCTGAGGAATTCTGTTTAACACGCAGATTATTAGCTCCACTTTCCAAAATTCTGAATTCATAAGCCTACTGTAAGGCTGTGACATTTTCCTTTTTAATAAGCACTCTGAAGCAGGCATGGTGGCCCATGCCTGTCATCCCAGCTGAGGAGGCTGAGGCAGGAGCATCTCAAGTTTGAGCCCTCCTTGACAACTGATCGAGATCCTGTTTATAAAGAAAACAAATTAAAAAATAATGTCTGGAGATGTAGATCCAAGGCCCTGGCTTCAGCCTCCTAAAATCTCCCATCCTTCAAAGAAACACTTTGGGGTCACTCTGATGAAGGTGAGCCACGGTCACACTTTGAAAGGAGCTCAGTTTGAGAAATGTATTTATTAAATGCATTTCTCTTTATGAAATATGTATCTCTGCGAAGGAAACCGAAATGAAAGCTGAGGTACTTTTGCTACCTATGCTCACAGTCCCGCGTTGGCAATGGTGGGCGTGGGTCTCCTCTTCATAGGATGTCAATGCATTTCTAGATCTGTCGGGAGGGGTCCTAGGATGCTGCTATTCCCACAGAAATACTGCGGGTAAGGAAGGCTTGAATTCATATTTCACTGCGTCTTAGAAGTGGTCTTGTCGTGGGCCCCATTTACCTTTCCTTCCTGTCCTTCTCCCCACTCCCCGGGTCTTGTCGTTTTCACGTGTTTGAATTTGGAGCGCTCTCCCCCCTCAACCTCCCCTGGCTTCTTTGAATTCATTACAGTTTCAGCCAAAATGTCATCATTCCTGAACCACTTTCTCTGACAATCCAATCTCAGGCCACAACAGGAGATGGTCTCTAAAGACATCCTCCTGCTTTATTTTCCTCACTCTGAGTATCATTAACCGAAATGATCCTCTTCATTCATTTATGTAATCATCGCCTGGGCCTCCCAATAAAATGCACCGAGACCTTGTCTTTCTTTTTCATGTTAGACTTGGCTCCCAGGACAATATGGAGCACGCATAATTACTTATTAAATATTTGTTGAATGGATGAAAGGATAAATGAATGTCCGAAATCTTCCCCATCCTGTTTCTCTTCTCACTTCTTCATGTTGATATTGGGATCAGTACGAAAATGGAGGTATAAGGGGAGTTGAAAACTTAACGAGGTCATAAATGCAAAACAGTCTCACACCATTACTGTCATTAATTATTCAGAGTGAGTAGTGAATAGAAGAGAGAAGCCAAGGAATTATTTTCTATTATTTAAGGGTCAGGGAAAGTGGGGGCTGGGGGAGACCAGAAGTAACCTTTCATCTGAACTTCCAGCAGAGCTCTAAATTTCTTTCAAAATCACACTCACCTTTTCTCTCAAGACTGACTCTGAAGAACTGAAAGGGGAGAGAAACACTAGGTCTCCACCAGTACCCCTCTCATTTACAAAGAGCAGAATTTCAACCAAGGCAAAGCTTCAAAAGACATGTCTTTTCTAAAGTACAGTTTGAACTCAGCTACAAACCAAAGACAAAACAACCAAAAAAGCCCCAAATCAGAATTTACACCAAACGTGGTGTGATATAGATATTTACATCCACAAGAGCATTAGTAAAGAGGAAAATTCACAACTCTGACCTACTCTCAAGTACTGGAAAAAAAAAAATATATATACATATCATAGGCAATCTTTGGTCTGAGAATCATGTACTTTTTCTGAAGTGTGTTTCAGCAGTTTTTTTGCTAGGGATGGAATTGAAAGTGCTGTGTTCACCGGATCCTGTCTCTCTAAGGTACAAATTCACATGTGAACACAATAATTTATTCCTTCATTCAGAATACACACAGAGTTTGCTGAACGGCAAGCTTCTTCTCATGACTGGTCTTGCTATTTGAACATTGAACAACTAAATGCATGGAAAAAGTGATTTCCAGGCCATAGTGTTATATTTGACACTAAAAAAGACCATTGAGACGTGAACTCAAACAGAGATCTCTCCAGGCTGTTTCTCTTCGGGAAAGGATGCATCTTTCTCCCAAAGCTCTTCACAGCTGTGCCCTGTCCTCCTGGTGCACACCGATCACCATTATTACAGAGACATTTTCCTAATTGCATGTACTTTTGTTAGATCTGAGGGCAGCTCTGAAAGAGGGTGCAGACGCCCAGGCTGCCCTGTGTCACCAGCCACCCAGCCGACTGTTGACGTCAGAGAAGGTTAACAGGCATTTACTGACTCTTCACATGAGCACAACCCTACTCTTAAAATACATACATATACTCATTATTAACCATACTGTGCTCTGAGGCCCACAAGGAGATTTCACCTTGTTCTGTAGATGCAAGTTTTCAATCAGTGCGGGGCTACATCTGAGAGGGGAGGGCTGAGTTCCACAGCTTGGATTTGTGGCCATCATCATGAACCTCCAAGTCCTATTCACTGTGGAAAAGTAAAAGTCCTGGGGAAAGTTCTTCAAAGGTAGATGGAAAGAACAGCAAAGACTGCAGATTTAGCTAAGCTCAACCCCAAGGAGAACAGAGGAATGAAGTTATGGGCAATACTTTGTCTGATTTCAATCTATCAAAAATATTGCATTACTAAGTATTTCTTTTATTAGTAGTAGAGCCAGTGGTTTACCAGGTCTAAGCACTTTGCATGTATTATTTATTTTAATCCTCAAGACAACCAAGAGAGTCAATATTTTACATCTCCATTTTACAGATGAGGAAATGGAAGCTCGGCGCTTTATTTAGCATGGAGCCTACTTTAGAGGTCAGCTGGTGAGCAGCAGGAAGAAGATCCATCTACACTAAGCCTACTGCAGATCCATGGTACCAGCCTCTCCTGGAATTCTAGAATATTCCCTCCCCTATGCTCAGATTCACAGCTGAGAAAAGAGGGGCCACAGAACTTCATGTTGGTAAAATCAGAGCTGTCATTTCTGACAATAGGTGGAACCTGTTCATAGTGAGTTCGTAGCGAGGAAAGAGCAAGGATATATTCCAAAATTTGAAATAAAGGTAGGGATATAAACTTGCTATTTTCATCAAGCTGTAACACATTCTTTCCTCTACTGGTAGCACAAGATGGATTATGCAGCGAAAAAGTAAAAGAGAAAAAGAACAAAAGGGAAAGGAACTCTTTTCTAATTTATTTTCCACAAAAGAAAAAAACACACTAGAAGAACAATTAAATGACATTTCTGGAACACCTTGGAAGTCCAGATATGGGCAGCACTTCCAGGAGACTGGCCCGTGGGGCTGGAGTAGCAGGTAGACCTGGAAGTGAAACATGCTGCCCAGTTTGCCTGAGTGATAACCACCTCAAATTTTTGTTTTTAACAGAGGACAATCACTTCTCAAAGACTTGTCTGCTTTGCTCACTCATCTAAACTACCTAACTCCCGACCAAGTAACTTTTTAGATGCTAAGTGGAGAAGCTTTTCTTGTTTGTTTAAAGAAGGGCAAATCCACACTTTTATATATAAAAGGCTAGAAAATGACAGTGAGTGACAGATGGAGTAGGGGCAAAGACAGAAAACTTCTAGCTAAGATGAGAAGAAAGCAGGTTGCTTAAGCAGCAAGAATATTTATGGCTGAGAAAGTAGAGGGACCCCTCCCCCAGCACCCTCTGTCCCTGTGGATGGGACAGCGTTTGATTTGTAGTATTTATGCACGGGGTTGAACTTCTAAGTTGAATGAGTGTGGCTTCCACTTTTTCCAGTGAGGGATATTCAAACATAGCTGCACGTAAGAATGTACTTCGCAAGTTTAACCAAATGTCGACCCTAGACAAGTTACACGTGTGTGTCTGGGAAAGAGTCCAGGAAGAGGTCCCAGGCAATTCTAATCTACTTCCTGGGTAGACCACCACTCACTGTGTGAGAGGGCAGGGCACAAAGATGAGGAGGAGCCCTTCCAGAGGATGGTGAGGAGCCTGTTCTCAGAAGTCAGGCTTCCGGCCTGCAAGTGCAATTCTGCCGCGCACCAGAAGCCATGGGCGACCCCAGACAAGTGATTTTTTTCCCTCAACTCTAAGCTGGTAATAGAATAAAATTAAAGTGAGGGAATACATGCAAGTGCTTGGAATGCTAATCACTCAATAAATGATAACCATTATTATCACCATCATATGTTGCTGGTGGCACTGACTTCCCATTTGAGGGACAGGTAATTAGTGATAAATTTTGTCACAGACCTTCTAAATTAGGTATCACTTCAGATCTCCAATCCCAAGCCCAGCTTCATGGGGAAGCAGTGACAATTAATAAGCAATCTCACAATCCAGCCCATCACACAGTGCTCAGAACAGATGGTTCCGCAGTCACCGGATCTTGTCTTTCTAAGATACAAATTCATGTGTGAACATAATAATTTATTCCTTCATTCAGAATATACACAGAGTTTGCCTAATGGCAAGCCTCATTTCATGACTGGTCTCGCTATCTGAACACTGAACAATTAAATGCATGGAAAAAGTGATTTCCAGGCCATAGTGTTACATTCGACACTAAGACCATTGAGATATGGACTCTATACAAAGCGATCGCGTTAAAGTTGTTATAGAGCAAGAGGAGAGTACAGAATATGCCCAGAGGTGGAAGAAAATACTTATTATTCATCTTCAAGATGCTCATCAGTTTTGAAATAAAATTAACTCAACACAGATGAAGAAGGAATTGATATCCAGTAGTGGGAATTCAGTAATTAATGGACTAAAAGTATTCAGAAAAATTTTTACCCTCTTATTTTGAAATAATTTAACAGCCACAAAAGTTGTGAAAGTAATGCAGAGAGTTCTCACGTAGTCTTCAGCCTGCTTGTTCCAAGATTACTTTACATAACTCTAGTTCCTTAACAGGACCATGAATGAGATCCACATGAGTATAAATGCTATGAAGTAAACCGCAGTTCTCATTTGAATTTCACTAATTTTTCCACACACTCACTTGTATCTTGAAAGACCCACAGTATTGGGGAAATTTCATTACAGGACCATACAATAATTTAAAATTCAGAGAAAGAAAATTTGTAAAATACGGAGTTTCAGTAGGACACTTTGGAGAGGGAAGAGATAATCGTACCCTAATACCAGAGCACCACTGAACTAAGGAAACAGCAGATATGAATTAGAATAAAAGTTGAGAACAGCCCTTCTGACAGAGTATATTCTAAAACTCAAGCTGAGAGTCGCACTTGTTAAGGCACACAAGAGAGATATATAAGGGAAAAGCAAAAGCAAAATGAGACCTTTATCCAACAAGGTTTCCCACAGAACAAATGCTCAGATGGACGCGAGAGAAACCTACATTCTCAAGTGTTTCAGGGTATACCAGTAAACTGAAACAACAAATGTGTTGGGAAAAATTCTTGGCTCATAAAAGCACGTATTTTTACATCTGCATAAATCAAGGGAACTAGAAAACAATTACGTTGTTTGTTCTTTCATTTTTTAAAACTGCTGCTTAAGTAAATGCATCCCTCCATTCCTCCCTTTTTCCAATCTTTTATTTCTTAAGAAATAGTCTAAAAACATGGGAGATCTGATTTTCTTAATACTCTTATAGCCTCTTAAATGAATACATGGTCCTAATTACAAGTAAGTCATTTGCAATTTTGCATCAGTGGAATTTAAGAAATTAAAAACCAAAAGGGGGTTCTCAGGAACACAGCACAATTGCCTTTCTAATAATAGATTTGGCTTTTCGAATCCCTTCGTAATCTAATTAAGACAATGAAAAGCATTGGGCTGCCATCTACGAAAATGGCAAGGATTGCTATAAACAGTGCAATAAAGTGATCCGTTCACACCCCATCAGATTTACTCACAGACTGAACAACCGTGCTGACTTCCTGTGTCACATTTTTACAATTCAACAAATGTTTTCATTGGATTTCTACCACTTCATCTTCAGAGCGGGCACAGGCGCTAGGATGTCTTATCTCAGAGAAATGTGTTGTATCTGGTGCAGCAACACCCAGTGTGTGATTATGGAACCCTACAAATGGAGGCTAACATCTCCAATAAGCAAAGATAATAATTAAGTGGTTAAACCTCTGGCATTAAAAACAGCAACGGTGTTATTAATCCCCAAATGGGCACCAAAACAAACAGCATTGATGGAATTTAATTAAATGATTTTATGATTGTGTATTCTTTGCAAGCTCAGACGATTACACCAGTTATCCTTGGATGAACATTTAAATCTGGAAGCTAAGATTCTATCTAATAGCCTTTTGTTCAAACATTTCCTAGGGAAAAAAAAAGAAGATGGAATTATTATTTTTTTTTCTATCAAAAGTATAAACACAGTAATGGAGAAAAAAGTGAACTTGTTTTGGTTTCTATTGCTATTATGAGTGTCAGAAATAATCAAGGGTGAAAGATATGGACTACTGAGGACTTTTTCTTGTCTTTCTTTTTGTCCTTAAGTGATGTGCAATTCTAAAAATGGACAATTGTTGTCTTAATGAGATATTCTGACTATTCAATAATGGTATTAAAGGTTCAAAAATAAATTGCTATGTCAATTCCTTTGAAACTCTCCCCCAGCACCCCGCTTGATTTGCAGAATGCCAACTGGAACATTTGTTAGATTCTGAAATTATAACACAACCAGGGAACTATCACTAACTGCTTGTTTGTCAGGAGAAAAATATATGACACACAGCACCATGAGTGTATGTATGAGCTAAGGAGACTTCACCCTCAGCATCAAGGGTCTACAGCTTGCTAATTACTTGGCCAAAGACAAAACACAACTACCAATCAACAGCAAAAATAGCACCTAGGTTACAAAGTCTACAATTTCCTGATCAGTGAGGCTCCACGTGGATAACATTACTGTCCACTAATTCTTATGGCAGAACCACAGTGATGAAGAAATATCTCTAAACATACATGGGGGGGATACCCCACCTCACCCCCCACTATTCATAATCATAGGATAGTCAAAAGTAGATATATTGTTATAATAAAAATTCTTATTAGTTGACAAAAAATGTATGTTTTGTTCTGAAATGAGATAAAGTTGTTCAGAATGTTTATGACTATTGTCAGAAGCACCATGCGGTTCACATAAATTATAATTCCACCCTAGATTGCTCATTTGCATAAACATAACTAATAGAAGGATGCCGAACACCCCTCAGTGTGATAAAGGGAGCATTTGCTTCCAGTGGAAGCCATCGGTGACAAGCAAGGGCACAAGAAGCAAGAGACCCTCACTGACACTTTATGAGGGCACAGGCTTGTTTCACGGAGACTGCAAGAAAAAGGTGAGGAGAGGGATAGATCATCATAAAGAGAGTGAATGTTACAGAATGCGGCATTTGTGGATGCACAGGACATTTGGTTCAGTGTTTCCAGCAGTCTCCAATGGTCCTCATGTAAGTACTTTCCAGAAGTCAGGTTTCTCAGGGTGGACAGTGCATCCTGAGTGATTTTAATGTTTCCCTCTTCCCCACACAATCAGGAAATTTGCTAGCTGGACCTCCTCGTTCTTTTTCCTGTGACTGCAACATACAACTGTTTCCCACTTCCTGACTACAAAAGCAAAACAGTTATCCTATTATTTTGCTAATCAGACCTACAATTTTAGCCTGCTTTCACATGCCAAAATGGCAGACTAGCACAATGAAGTCAACCAGGGCACAGAAACTTGGAGGCCTGAATTCCTACTGCACATTCCTAAGGCCTCGCTGCATGACCTTGAAAAATAAAAGGTGACCTTGAACTTCTCTGTAGGGGAAGGTTTGGCCATACGCACAGTGTGGGAAACTGAATAGCAACTAAAGTAACAAGATGGCTCACTGTGGTCAGATAGAGCCTATGGAAAGGTATTGTTTATCTCTCATTAGTATTTGTACATCTTCTCAATTAGTTATATCACTTTTTTTTTTTTTTTTTTAAGTTTTTTGAGACAGGGTCTCGCTTTGTAGTTCAGGCTGGCCCTGAGCTCAGCCTCAAACTCACATCACGGCAATACTCCTGCCTCTGCCTCCCAAGTGCTGGGATTCCAGGCGTGAGCCACCACACCTGGCACTGTGGTATATGGTACTGATTGTTGCTGGGGTGAGTCTACAGGCCCAGTACTGTATGTGGTTACTGGGGAATCGAACCCGGGTCTTTGCGCTTGCAAGATAGGTGCCAGAACCACTGAGCTAAATCCCCGGCCCAGTTATATCACTTTCAATGATATAAAATGTCTCATAGTTGGGTATTCTGTGTGTTTTAAAGCAGTAGACTGGGCACTCATGGACATTATCAGCGGGGGCTGAGGTGTGTACCCAATCCAGTAGCTGGCTCTGACCCTCCCATTTATTTTCTCACAAGAAGAAGTCAGTTCTGCTGAAGGAACCTGGGCACTCTGAATTAATGCTGTCTAATTATTTTTAAAATTTTATAACTCTGACTTACTAGTTGGTTTTCAAATGTGCTTTTATGCTGTAGAAAAAAAATTAAGAATTTTCAATGTTAGAGCCACATCGAATTTGAAAAATAGTGACCTCTCCATAAAATGTCTTCCCCACTCGCATTTTGAAAACATAATGAATACATTACCTATTGACAATAGTAAAAGGTACTTCAGAGATGCCATCCTAATAGTCGTTATTCACATGAATCTTAACTTATTCTTCTTAGAAGAGGAAAAAGGAGAAATATGAGGATATGTTTCTAACATTAACACACTGCCCAGGCAGAGTGCAGATGTGACTCTCTGGCACCTGGCTCAGCTTCATGTAACTTATTTTCTCAGTGGGTATATGGTTTCTCTTCTGGTGTCCTTGCCCTAAGGAATGTTTAATCTTCAGGGAACTTCAGTTTTATTTACTATCTCTTAAGATGCACGAACTGACCCCAAAGTTGTCCACATTATCTGTCTACTTTCCTCTGTCCTTCACTAGATGGATAGCACTGGGTAAAATGAACATCTCTTGAAGTCTCCCTTTTTTCATTTGCTCATGAGCAAGGACTCAAGCATTATTGATCTCACAGGGAGGATGGAGGTTTGGATCATATACAGAGCACGGCCCATAGCTCTGTTTAGTAGCAGCAGCTGCTCCTCATCAAAGGCAGATCGTCCTCATTGTAACACTGAGAGGTAAGTAATATGATTTAGATTTTGCAAATTAGCAAACTAGGTCATGTGCCTGTTGAGTGACCTGTTTAGGGTTACAGAATAAGCATTGCAGGTAAGTGTTTGAGTTAGTACCAGAATTTCACAAAAGAACTTGATTTTCATGATTCCCTTGAAACTCTTAAGAATTGTGAGTTGTGATTAGTTTTAATAATGATATTATTTTTATAGCCACAACTGACCCTTCCATACATGTCTACACCTGTTCCGACTGCCAAAGGGACATTTTTATTCATGGCCTCTTTGCCTTAGCAGCAGTCCAAATTTTACAATTATGTACTTAGAAGAAATGTGTCTATTTTTGTTACTGGAAATTCTCCAATGGACACTTCCTTCTCTGAACAAGCCTCTGGAAAATTTTTCCAAATGCCACCATGTGGAAAACCTTAGAGTTGAATGCTGCCACACTTGTCATTTGATGGTCTCATGTCATCTAGGAGGTCAAAGATAAGTCATATATTAAAGTTCCTCTCAAAACATTCAGTTCATCAAGAATGTGCTACATAAATGTAGCATGCTTGTAGTCAATGTATGATAACAGTTTGTCAAATACAATTCACTGAGTCCTATTGAAATTAATGAAGGGTGTAAAAATGACAGCCATCTGACATATTTCAAATCTCAATGTGACACTTACAACCTTTTAAAGTTATTTTTAAATGCAGCAGTGTTTAAAATGTATTGAATATATCATATCCCACTAAGCCAGTGCTGTGTGTAGCCATGGAAATTAACACGGGGACACATTCTGTAGTCTTTAAAACAATAGAGTGTGCTCAGATATACAGAAAATAAGGGAAAGCAGCTTATGAAAACTAAATAAATGCCACTTCTACTTGTCTTTCTATGGAGGGGGAGGGTACAAGTTCATTTCCATGGAAATGAGTGTCTTGATAGAAACTCTGCTACAGTTAGAAATGTACTTGTGTGTAAGCTTACTACTAAAGCTGAAAACAATAGATGGCAAGGCCCAGCTGTATTGAGGAAGCCATTGTGTTGCTACAAGCTGTGTGTGTGTGTGTGTGTGTGTGTGGCTGGGTAGGGGATGCAAAAGCAACTCACCATCTTGGATGCTGAGGACATGTGTCACTGTCCTCCTTCCACATATAACCTTTCAAATTTCTTATTGTGGCCATGCACCCAGGCCTTCATTTTATGTTGGTGTGCGAGGTGGAAATATGGATCAATAAGGGTAAATGCGTATGAAATTGCTTCAGCGTATTTGCAACATGATGCACAATGTGTGCTGCCATCATTTGTTGTGCTCTGAATGTTTTTGCTCTGCAAAATGCATATGTGAAAACCTAATCTTCAGTGTGGAACTATTAAAAGTTAGGACTGGGTGTTGAGGGAGTCTTCCTCCTAATGGCATTAGTGCCCATATAAAAGGACTTTGAGGGAGCTGGGCTGCCATGGGAAGGCAGAGCCTGAATGTGCCACCTAAGAACCAGGAAGCATGCTCTCCTCAAAATGAATATACCAGCACCTTGACTTGGATTTACCAGCCTTTAAAGCTGTGAAAAATTTATCTTGTTTAAACCCACCTAGTTTATGGCATTTTCTTATAATAGCCCAAGTAGGCTAAGCCATCGTTGAATCTCCTTCTTAAGTCTCATAGAATCACTGCCTTAGCTGGACTCCACTGACAAACTCTCTCTACCTCTTGGCCTGAACATTTCAACAAGACACCTCTGTGTCAGCACACACAGAAACAGAGCTCAGACTCAGACAGGGAGGTGGCTTTCCTGAGTACCATTTGCAGACAGCCCTAGTACAGTTTCCTACCTTCCTCTAGCTGGGTTGTATAATCTACACAGACGTCCAGGTGGCCAGACCAAATGTTCCATGTGTATCCTTTGTTTCAGCTATGACTGACCCACTTAGATCTGGTGTACAGATCATAGCATAAAAGAAAACTCAATACTAAGGGTAAAAAAAAAATATACATCAGTAATGTCAAATGCCAATCTGATAGGAAAAGAATGAGTTAGGGATAGTCAACCAATGAAAATGAGGAAGAGAAAGAGTAGAACCCTGGAATGCCGAGACCTGAGTAATACCTAAAAGGCTTCTGTAGAGGTGGAAGTTTAGGAAAAGTTAGGCTGGGCAGGCCCAAAGTGGGTGACCATTACTGTTTATAAAATTATCCAGATTAAACAAATGAAAAGATCAGTTCATTTTTCATGTTAGTCCAGTGCTAGGTACATAAATGTGTGACAGAGTGTGCTGAGTGAATGCACTTAGACATGACTCTCTCTTGCTGAATCCAAGAAAGTTGAAGACACTGAGGGTTTCCTAGCAAAAGCATCTGAGAAAGCTGTGAAGAACAGCCACAGCCAGCCGTCCTCTTTCTAAGAAGACTGAAGGCAAAGAAAATCTCTACCGGAAATGAACCAACATGGACATACAGAATCATTCATACAAGAGTTTTGGAATAAAGCAAGAAGGAAATCAGACTTTTAGCATTTGCTTCATTCAGCTTTGCCCCTGAAGTCACAAGAAGCCCATGACCCTGCTTTGTAGGAAGAAATAAACACTTCATTTCTGTTCTTGGTACCCAACACACAGTTCTTAAGACCTTGGACTCTGCAGTGATAAGTGTTTCTTAATGAGTGTATGTTAATGAGGTGGATGGTGGCTGGGGCCCTAGGTAGCTTCAGGGTGGAGGTTATTCCCTAGAAAGACTAAGATTGGTTTGCTCAGTTCCACGCCCAACATCAGAAGAGCGAAGAGGAACCGATGGCTGATGATGCCAGTGAACTTTTCTACGTGGGGAAGACTCCACAGAAATCCTGAAAGGGTTCAGATAACTTCTGGATCATTAACCTCATGAGATGAAGGGCACTAAAGCTCCTGCTTCTCCTTGCTTCCCACATCTTCAAGACCCTCAGTCAAATGCTACTGACTAGTGAAAGAGCACACAGGGAAAAAAGGGCTTTGTGGATACAGAGTTATGAAGCAGCAAATGCGTGGCCAACACAGGGGTCATTTCAGCAAATTATTTAAGCTTTATTGGATAGTCATTACTAACATTACTAACACTGTGGGCTTGAGTCCACAGGAATGGGCTAGAAATACAATTTTATCCACACTATCTTAGAACAGAACTTTTGTATTCTCAGTTTTGTCATCTCTAAAAGGGGAGTAGTCCTAAGTGAATGCCTTATCTTAAAGAATTCTTTCTGGCCAGACTCCGAAACAAAGTTGATAAATAACAAAGTACAGTGTAAATTGAGACCCCTGTACTGTGAAGGACATGCTTACAAAGATAAACTCATGATAAGCATTATGTGTTCACTAGCGAATATCAAGAAATCACTACAGTGAGTTTTTTAAATAAATGTAACTAAAGGGTACAGATGACCTTAACTGAAAATCAGGCTTTTACCTCTTTGACCACAAAGAAATGACAGCAGCTACTAAATGGTAGACACTAGAACAATTACAATTTGTTCCCTCTTTCCAGAGAAGAAGCTCAGGTATCCCATCTGATGAACTTTCCATCCCTCTTTCTCTCTTTCTGTCTAACAAGCACAAAAGCATTTTCAAGAAACACTGGACAACTGTCCAAAAAATTACATTTTGTTTTTTTGCAAATCGGTAGGCTCCTGTGAGACACAAAGCAACAAGCTCTAGTCCATTAGTATGACAGGTAGCGCTCTTCCTAACAACTGCTTTTTACTCCCTCTGACAAATGTGCTCGGTGCCATGGCTGACGTTTGTGTGGTAATCAGGAGTGATGGAGAGGGGACGTCGGCGCTGCCGAAAGTGCCCCCCGATTTAATGTGAACGATTTGTCAAACGTGCTGTGATAGCAATGCTGTCAGACCCGGGCAGAGAAGCACTCTGTCATCTTTGCGCCAACCAAGGTCACTTTGGCAAGGAGAGGAGGGTTCTTGCCAGTGAAATTCTCATGTTTATTGGCGATGCACATGGCCTACTTTCACAACTTGCTTTTCCTTCTGTTATCAGACAACCAGCTTGGGGTTTGAGAGACACTCCCCTGCTGAGAGACCTGCTACAAGGATTTTCCCTTGGGTGGGCTACTTGGCATCACTAACTGCCTTAAGCCAGGGTAGGAAACATAAAAGCCAAGACTACATAAACCAAGCATCATGTGGCTGATGCCTGGCTGATACAGTTATCCCATGGTGCATTTCAAATCAATTGATGACACTCTTAGATAAGAGAACTGTATTGTGTGGTATGGATTACAGTTTTATTTTATGAGCTTTTGAGCATTAAGTTCACTGAACTATCGAAAGAACCAAAGTTAGGTGTGCCCATTATAAAGGTCCTCAAATGTTTTTAAAAAGGAGAAAAGTGGGTAGAAGAAAAAGGAGGAATTTTTGTTGTTGTTGTTCTTAGTAAAGTGCACCTCACATCTAAAAGAGTTGACTTAGAAATCTCTGGTGTACATTTACTCTTACTCATTACACTGGGCACATATCTCTGAGAGTGAAGTACCATCTTGTACCCTTACCATATACCACAGTGTCTACTCAGTAAATATGTATAGCACAAATGGATGCAATTCACAGAAGTGAATGCAAGAGAATCTGGTGAAAGGAAATTAAGACCCATGTAGAGGTGAACAACTAGGTACTGGGACAGCAACACATGTTTATTGCATATATCATGGTTTAGAGGATGCAGAGAAAGAGTACAACTTCAGAGAAATGCAAGCAATGATTACTGCTTGATAGGATAGAGGCCAACTTGCACACACAGGCAAAATCCAAATCAAAAATGGTTTTTCTTTGTACCAGTCAATATTAGTCTATGAAATGAATTCTGTCTTATTTTGAATTGGTTACTGATACTTTGGTATCAGGATCTTTTCCAGAAAACCTTGGACTTCAGATTCTCAGGATGATATGGAATAACCTGGCAGTATTGACACACAGCTGCCTCTTCCCTGGCCACTCTGTCTGTTTCTCCCCATCATACATGTCCAATGCCAGCTGTTATTTGTCACTATGTTTGTGCAATTACTTTTCTCATAGTAGAGAGACACTTCCCTCTACCATGTCTCAATCAACAGTGTCTCAGAGATCTTACTGATATATATCTATATGTCTATATATCAATATCTATCTATCTATCTATCTATCTATCTATCTATTATGGAAATGGCCACTTCTCCCCTCATTTATAGGAGTTACTTGGACCCTATGGGGGTTTGCTCTTATGCTACCTTATCTGGGAACTACTCTGGTCTGTCTTCCTGATATATTCAAATTAGCAGAAGCTCCCTCTCTGGGCTTCCAGCATTCCTATTGCTGAAAGCTTTAATATACAAAACTTAAACTGCTGATTTCATTTGAAGTTGTCCATCAAGCACAGAAAGTGGTTTAACTACAATGAAGATGATTTTTGGTAATGCTTTAAGGATGATGGACTCTTGTGATATTTGTAGTGTAGGTAATCTCTGGTACAGCTAATAACACTGTCCCCATGACAGTGAGATACAGGTGAGAAAATGAAGGCTTAAAGAAAACAGAATCAGTAGTAGTATGAAGAATTAGGATTAGTGAACATGATAAATTCAAACATCCTGATATACAGCCAGAATACTCATGGATCAAAGCTCTCCCACTGACATAGAAGCATGGCCAGGCCAGGGCAGGCTGAGAAGATGCAAGTAGAGGTGACAAGTTGGGACTTATTCCATTTGGGATCCAGGGGACTGGACTTCTAGTCTGGACTCTAAAAAAATTAGGCTTTAATTATGTTGTAAAGAATACATCACTCAACTTAGCACTTTCTATGTATGAAAGTACATAGGAATCTAATGAAGGAGCTTTGAACATTATGAGTTTACCTGGGCCTTCTCCTTAGCCTGGGAACTAGAATATCTGAGGGGACAGCCAGATATGCATATTTCATTGAGACTCTTCCTTGATTCTGATGGGCATTTCCAGGTAAGAACTGCTTTAACAGATAATAAAGACCAGCCAGTGCTCATAATCTATGAAAAGCTAAGATAAAATGGCTAATCAGTATATCTGGCACCCAACTGCAAACAATTATAGTGAGACCAGTGTTGACATACCAAACATACATGTATATGTTATTCAAAATTGAGTTCCCGTTGGAGAACTGTGCTGGATTTGAAGTAGAAATTGACTGTCCCGTGAGATATATTCTACCCAACAGGAGAAAGACTTGTTCATCATCAGCTTCACAAATTCACATGCACATAGTCTAATACACTCAGAGGCAGTAACTCCAGGGAACACTTCTCAGTGGGGACATAAGGCCACATTTAAACTGAGCATTTGGGGACAAATAGTTGTTCACTGGCCCTTTTACAGTAATGGGAGTCATTTGATCTGTTATTTTTGCAAGACACAATATTCTCATCCCTGAAAGTTTATTTTTTCTTTCATATCCTGATTTCAAGTATATAGACAAAAGCTGATTCATAGTAGATTGTTAATATTCATTGATGAAGAAAGCATAAAGGAACTTTAAAAATCAACTACTGCCTTTTCCTTGACCTGGTTTTCTAAAACTAAAGTCTTCAGAATATAAAAATGAACACAGAACCATGATGCTCCCTCACTTAAAGTCCTTTAATGATGGCCCATGACCTATGGCAGAAAGTAGGAAATGCTCAGCGTACTTGAAAGCGCCTGCATAATCTGTCTGGGACATCTTAGATTTCAACTGTCATTGCACTGACAAGGGATGGCCTTTTCATTAATTATAGTTCAAAGAACACACCTTATCTCACACTTCCAAGGCTTTGATCACACTATGTTATCCTGCCTGGAATATATCTTCCTATCTGCTTCCATGGTAGATGTCAAGTTTCAGCTCCATGAAATCTATCTTAATCTGTCCAAGTAGAACTGATCATTCCGTCTTCCTCCGCATTGTTGACTGATTTCATTCATGGTACCTTTGTCATTTTATATCACTTAATAGCTGCATATATTTTTCCTCCCCAATAGTGCACAAACCACTTGAAGCATGGTTCTTGGTTCACTGATAGCCCTGGCATCTGCCACAAGGCCTGGATCACTGCACATGCCCACTGGTGACAATGTGAATGAGCACACTGAAGTGTCATTCCCATCCCGATGCCGCAGATGTCAGAAACAGACTTTAGATGACTTACTCTACTTCTCTTGGGAACATAGGGCAGGACTTTAAAACGAAAAGCCTTCAAGAAATCCTAATCCTACACAAGAAGTTATTTGTAGACACAGAGCCTTGATAAGGACCTGGTTCACAAGAATTTTGTGAACCACTCAAAGCAAAGTTGCAAGATGGTGATTCACGCTGACAGTGATCTTCAATATTAATTTGTAATATAAAAGAGAAGACAAAAAATGTTCTGTCTTCCTGTTTTGTTGGTCAAACAGCAATTCACTAACTATTCATTACAACTGAATTTGAGTTTCAAAGTTAACAATGGAGGTATATGCTATTATACCTAAACAGAACAGATTCATTTTCTACCTCTGCCTTCTGATAAATACTTCCTGAACACCTACTATGTGCCCGATAGTATTTTAGTTATAAACAGGACTGAAAGATCTTATTCTATTTCACAATTTTCTCTTTCTTTTTAAAAATTGTCTTTGAGTTCAATATTATAAGAAAATCAGAAATAAGGAGAGTGGTATTTTATTTACTCTCATTAATAGTCTTATTTTGTGCCTCCTGCTCTAATGCAAGATGTAGGACTTTGAGCTTTATCTACCAAACAGTTCAAAAGAAGGAAACTTGTGCTAGATGATACGCCAGATCAGTTCAATGAAGTATGTAATAGAAAATGAAGCACTTCTTTTAAAATGTTTCTTTGATTTTCACATTGTGACGTTCCTATCTTTCTAATTCCTCCTCACAAGTACTCAACCCTCAGCACAGCTTGGGGATACAATTGCTTCCTCTCTCCCCCACATTTCCACTGATGAGGAAGAGATAAGATCACCAGAGCAACTTCTTTGTGCCTATTCATCACTCTCACTCTATGGTCTAAAAGAATACTCGCAAGGATTCCGTAAGGATCTCTTAACCTGGACAGTAGTTTTCCTCTCAGAAATGGTGGGGGACATTGAAAAACTAACATGGACATACTTTCAAGTTAAATGACATTAAACCATTCAAAGGGATACTTTTGCCTTGAGTTTCAACAAAAACCAAAAAGAATATCCTTTCCCTTCATCTAAAGGCAACCGAGAAACCCTATACCCTATAATTTACCACAACAAGGGCAAAATAGCATTCCAAGTTGTTCAGCATCCAGTGACACATGCGTTTCTACAACTTCCTGTGACCTCATTTTGCTTGAAACCTTAGCCAGTGGATTTTCTCTGTGTTCTGAAACAGATTTGAAAATCTAACACATCAACATCATACCTAGAGCATGATGCTTGTCTGTGTTGTTCCCTGGACAGCCATACCATAGCTCTTTGTGCAGCAGAGTCCTTCCATGAGCCAGGTTTCAGTCTGAATGTCCCAAATTCGGGCAGGACTTGCATGAGCCTTCTCTTCAAGGAAAGCTGCCTCATGACAGTTACTATGACTCTGTATTTATTTAGTTTATGTCATTGGTCTCTGCGAAGTTTTCTTTGTCCCTTGTGCATGTATTTGTCTTGCCTCCTTCCGTGCCCAACTGACAAATTAAGTTCTATTTAGCGATAGTTCTTTTCTATCTTCTTCATTCTCTTTCCCTTCCTTCCTCTGTCTGTCTGTCCATCTCTTTCTTATTCTCTGCATCCTAACAAACTAGAAAAATCAGTGTCTTCCATGCATTTAGTTCATATGAGTGGCAAAACGCGTATGAAATTACAAGGGTGCAAATGCACTCATGAGATTGCTCAACGTATATTGAGCAAACACGTTTGCTCTGCAGCGAACGTGAGAATGTCATCTCAGTCTCAGCAACACGGACTCTTCGTCCCTCAGCCTCTGCCCAAAGCTTACTTGACCTAAACCATCACCCAGAACACTCAATCTTCAGCAGAAATTGATAGAGAAATATTTTTCTTCTCTTGGCCCTCATCAATAAAAAAAATACAGATGGTGAGACAATATGAAGGCCTGAGCCGCTGGTGGCGAGGTGACGCACACACGTCATCATTCTGTCTTAGAGACCCACTCGTGAGCTTCACAGAGGCCCCGAGTTAAAGGTCCCAGACTGCAATTGGAAAGAAGAAGGAGCAGAAAATTGTTCGGCTCCTTTTTTCTTTCTTTGGAGACAAACAGAATGAGAAGCAAACCAGCAGCAGCTAAGGAAGGTAGGGCTAAAAACACTCGATGATATTTAATGCTACAATAGTGTAGGCAGAGGAATCCAGAGATTAAAAGAAATCTGACAACAACTTTAATGATCAAGAGAACATTCAAGAGAACATTTAATGATCAAGAGAAAATGGACCGCCATTTTGCTTGGCAGCAAAGGCTAGCTTTTTCCCTATTGATTTAATTCAGCAGTACCCCTTCTTCTTCTCATTAAACTTACTCTCTTTCCTCATCCTTCTTTTCCTTTCTTTCTTTTCATTCTTGCCTAATGCTAGGTTCTTCTCTCTCTCTGCAAATCCTGTCATCAAGTAAAACATGTACACTTAGAAATGAGAAGCTGGTTGCTGGAGAATGATACTGAATACAACTCTGGGGGAAACCGTGTTTGCCATTTTCACTAAGCAGCTGCATAAGCTAAAGGAGAAGATTTATGGTAATGAATCATGTTAATCAACTAAATTAATATATCATTTCAGTGATTCATAGAGTAACAATAACAAATAAGAAATTGGACTTACAAAGTATCCTAACCAGGTACAGAAACTCAGACATAAATTAAAGATTAATTTGTAATCTACTCACACACAAAAATCAAGGACATTATTTCATCATTTCTTATCAAATATGCAAAATCGCAGTCAGTCCCACAAGGGTTTTCATGCTTTTTAAAAGTGTTCCTTGTAGCTCAGGGAGTAAAGAAAATAAACTTGTACTCACATTGTTCTTCTTTTGTGCCGCAGAATAGCTACTTATGTTTTCTGGCATAAAAGTAGTGAGAATCAAGTCATGTCATATACTGGTACAAGTTATTAATATCAGCTTTGATCATGATATGTATATAAAATGCACCTATTTCACAATTAAAAATAGAAGAAGAAAAAAAAGGAAAAAAAGGAGACACAAGTAGCTAGGTGTGGTAACATTTGCCTGCAGGAAGACTGCTAAGAGTTTGAGCCCAACCTGATCTTTGTAAGGGAGTTCAATACCAGTCTGAACTACACAGTGAAATCTTGCTTCAAAAAATAAATAGATATGGTAATAATAATATATTTTAGACCAGCATTGTTAATGTAGCAGGTACAAGGTCTGTGTGGCTGTTCAAATCCTCAGCCACATAACTGTACTATCAGTTCTCAAAAGCTAAATAAGGGTGGTGTCTCCTGTGTTGAAAAAATCTAGATTTGGAACATTTCTATCATGGTGGAAAATTCTACTTAAAACACTGTAAAGGTGAATGTTTATTATGCACCAAGTAAAGATGAGTTACAAGTAACATCTGAATCATCTATATGTTGTTTCACATTTTTAAAAAAATTAGATCTACTGGTAAAATTATATAGTAATGTTCTTTTTCCAGAAGGCAATGAATACCTCATAAAAACAGAGATTTTCTGCTTTGTTCTGGATGTAACCTCAGAGCCTGGCAAACATCTTTGCACAAAACTGACTCTTAAGAAATATACGTTGAGTGACTCAATGATGGCATGAATGTCAAATAGAAATATCAAGTAGTCAAAATAAAGATGTGTAGAAGAAAAAAAATACACAGGGAGAAAAGTTTTTTTTTTTCCTATAAAGATACATGCCTATTTTCCTCACTGTGTTATCTGCCTAGAAAAAAATCATCTGCCCAGAAATCAATTCCATCCTTAACATATGTGAATCTTTTTGCCTAGATGAGCAAATTAACCCCAACTAGATCAGTTGAAGAAACTGTGAAATTAATTGTATTGACATCTACTTGGGCAGAAAACAGTTAACCCAGCATGACAGGGTGATGATAGTGACTGAAAACCCTGAAGCCCTCGAGAAAGAGTTGTTTTCATCTCATTATGACTGCCTTGATAATTACAACCAACTCATCAGCCCTTGGTTGAACACCACATATAATCACTTTCCTGCATATTTTTTGAAGGAGGAAGCATAATAAGGTAAAATCTGCAGACTAATTTATGACATTTATGAATCTATTTTCAGGAAAAGAAAAACGACAGCGCAGTAGGGGCATGCTAAAACTCCCTTTTAAGTAGACTAGACATTTTTGAGACTCTGCTTAAAATTAAGAGAAAACTTCTCCCTTTTACACAAAAGAGTAAACTTTTAATACTTGTTCCAGATGCCTTAGTCCGTCTCTCTTAATTTCAATAATCTATTACTAAAGGAATGCAAATGTCTTGTAACTTGGTAAGTGCATAGATAGAACACCAAATACAGCAACACAGAATTACAAAGAAGATTATAAGGAAGAAGTTATCAACCACACCTGAGTGTTAAAAAATTTGTGGAATAAAATAGCCATGGGAAGACTTTTTCCTCTGCATTACATATATATTGCCAGTGGAAAGGAAACAATAAAAGGTTTAATGTGGTTCCCAGTCACCTCATTGAGCTTTAATTCTCAGCAAGTCACGTGTTAGAGATCATGAATTCATTTCTACTCATCAAAATCAGTGAACAATGGGAAAATAATACCATATCCCTGAACCAAACCCCACACAAAATCAATCCAATAAACAAAGAAACTCCTACAAAACCATCTGGCTGTCTTCTATTTTGGTCATAGCAGCTACAAAGGTCATTAAATAAGATTATGAGCAACATTGCAACTGCTTTGATCCAGAAGTAGTGATAACAAGAAAGCAGGTTTCTAAACTTTTCCATAAGGGCCACCAAACTGTTTGCGCTGCCGGTGTTTTCCTGGTGGAATCTAATGGGTCCACTGAAAGTTCTTAACTTGTACTCAGTCACGACGATCAGAATGATCACCTTAGACTCATACGGAAAGACACACAGTTGAGATGCATAGCATTATGTTTAACTATGGAATAATATGTGGGGAGGGAGCTATAAAACATCAACCAACCTGAAAATTGGAACTCTGCATTTGTTTGGAAACTTCCTAATTGCAAAGGGTTATTCCATTCTTTTTCTGTCCTTGAGGATTCATTGTTCTGGTAAGTGACACATACACAAAAATCCTAAACTTTTCCAAGCTGATGGCCATTTTCTCCCAACAATACTACATGCATGGAAAGCATAGAAATGTCAGATGGCACTTTGGTGCCAACAACCTGATTTTCTTTGTATGTATTTTTGTTGGTTTATGTTTGGTTCTGCATTCATTATTCCAAGTATTTGTTCATTTTCTAGCTTGAAATGAAGGCCTAAAAAATATCAATCACCTTCCAAGTGAAAGAAACCCCTTTAATCTTTGAGGTTTTTCCTGGAGAGCACAGTTACTCACATAAAGTTCAAAAGAACTCTCACTGTAAAAACTTCCATGAGCAGGGGAGGGCATGATTAACCTGCACTGTGAATTATGCTTGTCTAACTTAATTTCCAGTTTAAGAGAATCTCTTTTTTTTTCCTACTTTACTTTGATAACTGCCAACATTTACATATATTATACACTGTCTTCAACATTAAAATACTCTGACAATCATACCTTCAGCTCTAAGTTAAAAAGCTAGTAACTCCAGGAAAGAGAATAGCTGTTTGTAGCAAGGTTGTGACTAGACCTAGTTTAAGAGCCCCAGTAGGGCTCTGAAATGCCATAAATACCCTACACATAACTTTCAGGAAGCTTTCCAACTTCTCCTGTGATGTTACACACCTAATAAAGCGCAAGTCATACACCTCCCTCCCCTCCAGACACGGCGTGCTATCCATATTTACCCATGCTGGCAAAATGTAAAAAAGAAAATTTCTCCAGCCTTTTTAATTACCAAAATTCAAGTTGCTTTTTAAAATATCATCGTCCCCCTTGAGATTTCAGGAGAGCTGGAGATCACCATGGCGATAAGGAAGTGGTGCCAACATCATCTTGGCACCGACTCACTACACATCCCAGGAGACATTCGCACGGGAGGGAATCAAACTTGTGGAAAAAGCAGGCATGTCCCTTCAATCCTTTATTTTGGGAAGAAAATGACAAATTTCATGCTACAGAAGGTAAATAAGAAAGTGTTGTAACCATATGCCTTCCTCTAATATACACAATTAAAATGCAATATCAATCTGCTCCCCTGGTATGCAAAGTAAAAATGGAAAGTTAACAGACAGTGGCCCACATATGATGTCCATGTGCCAGTTTTCTCCAATCCTCCCATGCTTCGCTCATCGCTCATGAACCATCTGACTTCAGGGAGGGGGATGCACATCCATGTACCGACTATGGACTTGATCTTGTTCGAGCCCATTATGCACGATTTGGGTCATCGATTGTTGGAGTCAGCATTTCCTGTCCACTCAGAGAATGCCAGGCCGGAAAGACCCAGCGGTAATACACAGGAGGCCAGTGCACTATGGAGGAGGAGTGATCTGTATGCGTTTGTGCTTATGTGGACGTGTGTATGTGTGTCAGATGTGTGTAAATGTGAAAATGTGGTAAGAACGCAGAAAGAAATTTGTACAGACTGTAGGGTAATCATCGTGGATTCAAAAATTCAGAAATCCATCTCAGTTCCAAAATGAAGACTTTGTGAGTGCCATTGTGATACCACAAGGTGTAAGGTACTAGACTCACTTTGACCTTGACCAAAATGCATGTGAGTCAAAAGGATTGCATACAGTTATCTCCTGGTGATGTAGACAATGTGCACATGAAATGTAAATGAGTTTTGCTTTAGATTTGTGTCCCATCCCTAAAATTCACATTACATATAATAAAAGATCCCCAAATTTAAAAAGCATTGAAATATGCTACATTTTTGGTTTCAAGCATTTCAGATAAGGGAATTTTAGTCTGCACTTTGAAGTAGAATATAATGAAATGAACAATTATAATGTAACAATATGCTGTGATAAATGTGTGTATATATTACTAGTCCTGCAATATAATTATTTCTAACGCTCTTCTATCACCTGCTTCCCTGTCTTTGTGGTGTAAAATGCCTATTTTATGTCTTTTTTCTCAGGATCCCATTTTGAGGATCCCAGGAACATTTTCAGTGTGTGTCCTGTGCTCCAGAAACACTTGTCCAGTCCCCATGCCAAAAGAAACCTTTCCTCCTTCAAGTTGGTCAGAGCTTTAAAATCACGGGTCAAGCTCAGAAGCTCTTCTCTTAAAACTCAGAGGCACAAAAAGTAAGGCTCTCAGAGGCCTTGCCCTATTCTAGGGAGTCTCTACTTCCAGAAATAATAGCTGGAAAAAAGTTGGACTCTTCCTCCAAATGAAACACAAGTCCTAAGGGAAGAAGAATGAAGTATTTATGTTCTGTGTATGTATGTGTGCGCATGTGTGTGTGCGTGTGCGTGTGCATGTTCATGTATGTGTGTGTGTGTGTGTGTGTATTTTTTTCCATTCACTCATAATGGGTTGGAGAAATTCTGGAAATTAAGGCCCATCCAGGAGTCCTCTGAAGTAGCCTAATAAGTCAGAAAGAAACAGAGTTCACTATGAAAGCTAAGTTTCTTACTTCAAGCATGATCACCAAAGTGCTCTCCTTCCTAATCTGGACAATAGACACAATATTAGCTTCTTGAGTCATTAAGATTCACGTAAGATAATGACCATGACAACCGTCCAACACATGGTCAACATTCCGAGTCTCTCCTCCTCGGCCTGCCCCAGTGGTTGAGTCTTACATTCTAGCCTTTGAGACCACATGGAAGAGGACTAATAAACACAGAGCAAAGTAACAGTAGGAGAAAATATCTCACATCTCAAGGGAGGAAAGTAAATCAAAGTAGGAAAGCTTTTGCCTGTGAGGCTGTGGAGCAAAAGGGGTCTGACTATGCTGTTGGTAAGAATCTAAACTAGTACAACCACTATGAAAATCAGTATGGTGATCCTCAAAAAACTAATGGTAGAAACTTTATTGGCCCCAGGTATTCCTGTCCTAGGTATCTTCCCAAAAGAAGTAAAAATATAACATTGTATTGTTACCCACATGTCCATGTTTATAGCAGCATGACTAGTAACAGCTAAAGCTGAGAAGCAGCCTATATGCCATCAACAGATGAATGGATAAAAGAAAAGGGCTATTCACACACATGAGAGTACTGCTCTACCATAAAATATAAACCTTAGTCATTTGTAGGAAAGTGAGACCATAATGTTAAGACAAATAAGTGAGATAGTCAAGCTTAAATATCTCACGGTTTCTCTTTTGTGGGAAACCCAAATTATCAATAATGAGCAAAATAAAAGATAGACAGTAGGAAGCAGAGGGACAGATCTTTCTCAGGTGGGAAGTGAATTGAGAGAAAGAGGGAGAGGGAGGAAGGGAGAGAGGATGAAAAAGGAAGTGAGGTGTGTTATTCACCTGTACTGACTGTTCACAGGAATGTAATCACTGTTACTGTAAATATGTACAGTGAACAAAACAAAACAACCCCCCAAACGTACTGGGGTCCATGCCGATGTTTATGCACTGAAATACATTGAAGCCAGTCATTCTGACTGAGGAGCGGTCCCCATGCTTGGTACAGTAGCTATGGTACAGTTTGCCTTCTTTCATTGTATGGAGAAGGAAAGTGAAGGGTGTAAAGCTCTACTCAAGGCTGTTCCTGCTGAAGATTTAATCAAGGACATTAAGTGCAAACGCTCTTCCCAACCCTGGATCTGAAGTTCAATGTCAAGAACAGCTTTGGGTTTACATGTCATGTTTCAACCTAAGAGGCTTCTGTTTCCCGACATGGAGAAGTCTGAGACTGCTGAAGGAATGCTAAACAACGAAAGAAATCCAAATGATTCTGCTTCTTCTCCTTCATGAGAACGGTGACACAGCAAATTTTTCACAAATGCTGGAGGGCTAGTATTTTTTGAGAATATGATTTGTTGAGAAATTAACCTTTTGTTTCAGAATAGGTCCATTTGTTGTGCCTTTCAGAGGGGTTACATTTCAGGTTCAGAATCTTCACCATGGGAAAAAAACCTAGTAAGTTTCTTTCCCTCCCCCCCCCCATAGTCTCACTTTACCAAATAAATAATATTTTCTGGGCTTTACATTCCCAATATTTTAAAAGTCAGCTTTCTGTAAAATATTTCTTGGCACCTTAGTGCTTCTGTGATCTTATATAACTAACAAAAATCAAGTGTAATTTTATTTCTTACAGAATTTTGATTCAGTTTAACCCAATTTCTCTTTTGATTACTTTATCTTCTGATATCTTTTCATTCCTTTTCCTTCCTTAATAAGTGAAAAGATGTCCTGAGAGGTAGCAGCTGCCTATGTAAAAGAAGACAGATCTTATAATACATGAAATATTTATCTTAAATCTTTAAAATTGATGTTTGTCAATGAGGGGCTCACAGAAAGCTTCTCATTTCTACATTGGTCAGTCTGAGCAGTTTTAAAAGTACGATTTTAGTTACAAGACCAGCTTGAGGATCATTCTATTTTGATTTGAGCTGGTGTCAGAACAAACATAAGACATTTCAACCTGTTGGAGACAATCACTCTTTGACTTCCTAATGGGATTTATAAGTAAAATTGCAAGGGTTTTGGTGTATCAAAAATAGTGACACAGGCGGGAACAGGTCAAATTCTCATTTCAGTCTTCTAGGATAGCATGTGATCAAAGACACAAGAATCACTGCTTCCAGTTAGTTTCTTTTTATAGGAAAAGCCGCTGAAGAGCACAATTCTCTTTCCACACTGTGAATTATTGACCCTATCAAAATAAACACTAAAGCATGCCACCAAGTTGAAATTACCTCAAGAGCATCAATTCTCATTGTAGGCATCAGAGAATGCTATTTTAATGAAGAAGCAGCCTTATGGCTTATATAAAATGAAGACACAGAAATTACATATGCATATAGAGGGATAGTGGCTGCAGACATTGCTTCTGAAGTGAGTGTCCTGCATGTACCCAGTTTTCAGCATCTCCAAGAGAGACTGATTTCATGACACACTATGTTTCTAGTGCTATAGGTGCTAGGATCTCATGTGGCTTAGATTGATTCTCATGTGCCCTATATTTTTTCAGATTTGTGTCTCACATATTGCATGTAGGTTCAGAGCCTGAGGTTCTCCAGTTTCTACACAGGTTGCCCCTGAAGATAGGAGCCAACAAGTTGACACCTGATGCCATGCAACACAATCTTAATATAGTTCAATTTTAGCTGAGGACATATTAAGGCAGATTTCAACTCGAGCTACAAAGTTTAAGTTTTTTAAAAATACTGCACATTTTAAAATTATTCTGTTTTAATATGGCTTTTCCTTCTATCTGGCAGGAAATATGTAGCTTAGTTGATATGTGGGCAAGTCTATGTATGAATGAGAAAAGTCACAATTCAGTAAAGAGAAATATCCCACTTATCTCTAAATATATATGTGGTTGTCATCGAATGATATCTGCAAGATATTCCTAGCACAGAGTGCCAACAACACGGGTATTTCACTTAGGTGAGAGAAAAGATAGTAGCAAGTATTCTTGCTATTCAGAGAACCATGCCAGGGATCCTTATGGAAAGAAATGCAAAGATCTACAGTCACTGTTTATTTCTAATGTGTAAGAAAATGGCTGTAACCAGGGGCATTTCCTGCCCCCAATTTCCAGAGTATTCCTATTAGCAGAATGGACAGATCTCCAAAACATGTGTACATTGTCATCTAAATGCAAATCCAGAATGTAAAGGGAAGATGAGGATACATATTTATAACACTAATTTAACCCCCAATTCCCAACTTCTCTTCCAGATAAGGACAAGCCTAAAGGGAATGACAGTGCTGAGGGTCTGACTGACTTGGATGGGTTCATAGATGAATGTGACTTGGTCAAGGTTATGGGGTTTAAAATCTCCAAATGCAATTAAAATGCCTTACTCCAAAGGGCCCCCCAAAAGAAGTAGGTTTTATGCCCTTAAAAAATTAGTCAATGTGGGGTATGTCACAAGAAGATGGTCTAGAGAAGAGTATAGAACATAGCTTCCCCAACATGGTGACCCTTTGGAAAAAACAATACTAATATTCTTAGCACAAATGGACAGAGGGCCAGATCAACTACTTCTGAATGGAGCCATTATAAAAAAAAAGAATTTGTGTCTTGATTGAATTACTAAATAACACTTGGCATCTATCTTTATTTCTATACCTTCAGAAACTATAGCAGGATCAGGTAAAAATGGATCAGCTGACAGATAATAATTTAGGGAATAATTAGTAAATGAGTTAAATAAATCATGTAGTTCATAGATGAAATATTAAAAAAATTATCATAGTTTTAAAAGCATAGAAAAAGACCATGATTATCAATTTTAGAAGGTTACTATACAATAAGTACAAATTCAATTGTACTAAACACTTTATACTATGTACCTGAAAAAAATGTTTCAACTCACATTTCTTTCATAATAGTAGATAAAATGGCAAAAAAACATAAAAGTAAAATTTATGTTTTCTAACTTTCAGAAGACTATGTATTTTTTGAAATAAAGGAAGATTTGTCTTAAGGAAATGAAAGAAGTTAAAACTAGAAAGCTTAACTTTGCACACATCCACTTCAAGTTCATGGCATATATCAAAAGCTTCCAAATTTAAGTCTTTAGCAAGAACCAGCATTTGGCAAAAGAAAAAATCCATGAGACAAGCAGAATGAAGCCCCATCTCAGAGGCATCATTTGTGCTGGGAAAATAAATTCACAATCAATGTGAAATTTTCTGGGTAACCGATATGAGGATTGAACTGATGGTTCTAAACATGCTGAGGTGACAAAATGCCAGGAAGACTCCGGGCCGCCTCAGATCCTTAAGTCGTATCCTATAAATAACACCGTTTAGAAGGTCCACAAATGGAGAATTACAGTAGTCTAGACTTCAAGTCATAAAGGAGTTTAACCAACATTTCCACATTGTTCTTGCTGAGCTGGGGTTTGGCTTCCAGGAGGATAAAAGGCGGCTCCGGTCACAATCTCAGGATGTTTACACATTGATGAATCAGATGTCAAGATGACCCAAGGCACTTACAACTTTGGGATGCTTTTAAAATCACATTCCATAAAAGGGTAACAGAGAAGAAGCGGCCTAACTCAGCAAGCACTTGGGACTGAGCAATTGAACTTGGATGCGATTTTGATTTCATTCCATAAGCCCACTGACGGCCTCCACGACTCCTCACATCCTTCTGCAGATGGGTTGGGCACTTTTCCTCCGTGTGCGTGAATATCTACTGCAGCAACGAATCATCAGCTTCCCACAACCTCTTCCTTATATGATTTGTTTCCTTCCTCTACTCTCCCGCTCTTCTGCTTTACTTATTTGCATGCTTACTTTCTCAACCACATGCGTAAAAACATAGGTAAATTCCAAAGAATTCTGAAGCTGTTACTTCCTATTCCAGTACAAGAGAGTTGGAGCAAGGACTATGTCTTATTAATTTTTCTTGTAAATAATTAGTAGGAATAATGCCACCTTTCATTTTGTGAGTGGCTATTCTATGTAGAAATGAGGTTAAAACCTTTATATATGCATACATTTTGACATTTGCAATATTTTCAGATACATTATCTCCATTTCAAAGATGAAAATCTGACCAGAAAAAAGCTCAATTTATTGGCAAAATGTCATGAAGTTACTATGCATAATGGCTGTATTGTACCACCTACCGCAACTGCAGGTACTATTAATCACTAAATAAATAGTTGTGAGTGAAACACTTTGAAGATTGTCTCTTAAGAGCTGTGTGCAATTATCTTTGTACACCTAAAGGAAATGAGAGTCACTGGCAAGAGAAATTGATTGGAATAATGCTTCACCACTTGGAATACTTTCTACAAGTACTTCAGCTGAGTAACAGCAATTCTATTTACTCCACAACAAAATGCAGACCATCAAGCCAAATAATTTTTACCTTGCCTCCAAGAAAAACTAAATGTTTCATAGTGTTGACCAAACAGGGGTTCAAAAATGTCAAATGAGATTTAAATTTGAAACTTGTAGAAACTTTGAATACGGTGCCATTTATTATGAAGTATCAAATAGAGGCCAGTATATGAATTATTTCCCAGATGTATTCACCAAGGAATCCTTCCCTTGAAGGGCTTCACAGTAGTTGGTTTTCTATGGGTTACATCCTCACAAATTCCACCGTGGGGAAGTCAGGGCAATTGAAACTTTCCAGCCTCCTTAGTTCACAACTTACTGCTTCCAGACAAATATCTGAAGACCAGCTTGCTAGATCAGTATCTGATTTTGTGCAGTTATGTAGCAAAAGAAATGATGTACTTATTGGTAAACTTACATAAAGGTCACTTCTTTTAAACATGTATATAATGGATCTTAATTCTTTTTATTACCTTTCTCCTTCCTTCTCTTCCCCTTCTCTTCCAACTCAAGATAAATTTCTCATTTATCAAAGATCTCTCTCCCTGGACTTTATTGTCCATCTTTTCTTTTGCTCTTTAAATTACTTATACTTTTGGCTTCTCATATAGGAGAAGTTATGAGATATTTAAGCTTGCGTATCAGATTTATCCACTTAACACTGTGGCTACTTTTAACAGCTATGCTTTGTATTCTCAAGAAAAGATAGGATTTGTGGGAGAAATTTTGTTCACGACAAAATTATATACAAATACATAGGGAATACGTAATGAATTTCTAGGGGGAAAAGCTAATAAAGACAAATCCAAAAGAAATAGGTCAAAACATCAATCCTATGTATCCAAAAGGAAAACTAATGGAGAAAAAAGTCTACTAAATTAAAGAGCTTCAAAGGGAAAACAACGTTAAGACATAGAATCATTTCCCCATCTTTCTAAACACATATCTGGATACAGCTGAGTAGCCAAGATGAAAATTTAAGCAAGTCGTTCTAGAGAGGAGAATAAAGTGGAAAGCTTCTTTCTACTACATTAAATCTGCTATGAACCTACTGTGCCAAAACAGTACAATAAGACTTTAAAAATATCTAAGCACATACATAGAACAGAACCCCTTAAAATGGACCCCATTGAATAAAAGATTTAACAAAGAATCTACTAGAAAGTTAGGAAAATAGACTCTCTCTCTCTCTCACTCACACACACACACACACACACACAGACATCTACACATCTAAATTTTTAAAAGGGTTAATGTCATTATAACATTATTTCAATTATCAGAAGAAAATACAGTAGATATTTATTGGGCCTTTAATGAAGTTTTTCTTTTTTTAACCCTCAGTGCTAATTTCAAACATCTCAAATAAAAGATCACTGCATGAAGATTTGAGATACTTTCATATAAGATGAAAAAACCAAAGAAATTATTGGTTACATATTAGAAATTGATTTTACAGGCAGAAGTTTTTCAAATTCTAAAAATACAGAGCACTTTTAAACAAGAAATGTGACATTTTAGAGTAATGTAATGAAGCAGAAAGTTCAACATGAGATCAAGGGTCTCTCTGTAATACAATAATTAAGATTTAAAGTTTAAAAATAATTGCAAATTGTTTCTTACATCAGTAAAGATGAAAAGAATGTCACAAGTATATTTGTCACAATGCATATTTCTTTTATTGTTGTTTGATGACACTGGGGATTGAACACAGAATCTTTGTACTGAGCTACGTCCCCAGGTTGTTTATAATTTATTATGAGAAAGGATCTTGTCACTAAGTGGCTGGGCTCGCATTTGTGGTCCTTCTGTCCCACTGCATCAGGATGTCAAGAGTGCACGGACATGCTACTCTGTACAGTTTCTGTACAGCGGTGGCACAACATGACTCTACTTCCTTTGTGTGTTATTTCCAAATTATTTTTAAACATTCAGAATTAAGAGTTGGGTAACTATAAACCTAGTAGACATTATTTCAAGGGTCCTATTTGAAGGTCTGTTTTTCAGGTAGAAGATTAATACAGGACTTCTGAGCGCTACTTCAGAAAAGAGGACATCTACACCTTTAACAGTGAATGTGAGAAACAAAATCCCCATTTGAAAAATGTGCATTCAAGTTGGTAAACAACAACAACAACAACAACAAAGATCTGATGAGAATGTAGCAGAGCTTAATTTAATTTTCTAAATTTTTCAAGTTTCTCACAAGGGCTGGTGTGTGTGTGTGTGTGTGTGTGTGTTTGTGTGCATGCGTGTGTATGTGCGTGTGTGCTCGTGTACATGTATTAAATGATACAGTAATTTCTGTTGTTGCTCTCCACTTCTCTAGAATCTGGATAGCATAAGCTATAAAATGTGTTATTCAGTATCCCTGATGTTTCATTCTAGTTGTGTTTACTTTTGAATTCTGATACTGGTTTAAAATTACCTAGTTTTATGAAGACCCAAATTCCATTACTAGCTTGAAAGTGTTCAACAATTGGCAAATAATTTGTTTATTCTGCATTAGAAAAACACACTACAAAGACAACAAATGACAGAACCGTGGCTCAGTGACAGTGATAAAGATAATACATTATTCTCTCATGGAGAGAAACATTAGTGTCATTTTACTCTTGTGTTTCTGGAGACAGGAAGGAAAGTTCTAAGAACAAAGGGGCCAAAGATAAATTCAATGGGACGCAATCATAAATGAAAAATGGAATCTTATCCGGCACTTGTTGAGCAACTAGTTCTTCCCTAGAGTCTTAAAAACAGTGGGTTTCTCCACATCTGTTCTGAATGCCTCTCCCGAGAGACCAGAAACTGTCAGTAAAGGTTTTGTATGTACATTTTCTTTTGAAAAGTTTAAGTAATATAGCAGTATGTATGTAGTTGCACTAGATTTTATTTCATTTGTTTTTGTTCTTTTCATTTGAGCTTATGAAGTTGATTAAAAAGATAGTGTGTACTAAGAGTCCAAAGGGTATAGCATGGCTTAACAGTACTTAGATGTATCAATTTATTTGAATGAAATCTGATTGTACCTGTGGCTATATCATTATCTTCTAAAATGAACTTCCTGATATGAAGAAAGAAGAAATATGATAAGTCTCTTCTTAAATTAAGGAGAGCCTCAATGCATGAATTTTGATGCCAATATATCAACTACGTTAAGAACTGCTACTTGGCTAAAACCAGGCTACTGTACTAAAACCAGGTGGCCAATTTAGATATTGAGACCTCCCACCCAATCTTACCAATTTGTTTCCAACATCACGAAGCAGGCATTTTAATATTGCAGTTCTGTTGCACACGCCTTCCACTTAGGATGATACACATAGAACCAGAATTCTCTCAGAAGTTGAATGATAAGCCAGGGAATATCACTCACTTTCAACAGACTGAAATGGGTTGATCCCCTCATGCCCTTCCCAGCCCTTTGCAGATAACAGTTGCCTCTTTGGATCTCAGCATGAGACTCTCATTAATGGCAACAGAGGTGGGTACAGGAGCTCCAGGTCAGCAGGTCCGGGCATTAAACCAGCCCTCTGGAAGTGACCAGGCTCACAGGCTGAGGGAGAGGAATGTGGGAATTTCCCAGTCCTGGTAATGGTTCCTGACATATAAAAAGGGAAAACAGCTACACCTTTTCACTGCATCACTGTGGGAAACTAATTTGTTTTGACATGCTGAGAAGAAATCTGATGTTCACATTTATTCCAAAGAGGCTGTATTAGCTAAAAACAAATTTCATGAATAAAACCAAAGACACATAATCAGACATGTACATCTACCCAACATTTCTGAGAGGTAGGGGATTCATTCCTAAATATTTCTTTAGATAGGATGTGAATTCTCATCACTTTGAAATTCCTCTCAAATTCTTCTCTCCCAAATGATTAGCACCCAGGACACAAATCTTTTGATGGAAGAGGAACTATTCTACACAAAACACTGGTGTGTAGTGACCAGACCCTCCGGTCTCATGCTTCTCCTCCCAAAAGGCTCATAAATGATCTGGATCGAAGAGCTATTTCGCTATTTCAGTGCTATTCTTGGCACAATGACTGTCACAAACCTTTCTGAGCCAAAGTCTATTCCATAACAAGCTGATATTTTTGCTGCTTTATTTACCTTCAGTTTTTGAAAGGCTAGTATCTAAAATTTTCTGCACACCTAAGAAGCATCAAATGATCCTTCCAAACTCTTCTGGTTATGAGAAGAATAGGGAAAAACATGGGGCCTCAAATTCTCAGAGGAAGAAAAAAAGGGGGGAAAAACCCAATGAAACCACAGCGAGTGAGAAGGGACTTGGAGTTACAAGTATTAAAAGAGATGAATTGCATTAACCCCTGCCCTTCCCCATTATATCCACTGCCCAGTGGAAACAACAACAGAATTACTAAAATCCCACACTCTCTAATGGGATGGTAATAGGATTCCGAGGCCATTAGGGTAAAGTCAATCCATATTTTACAGTGTAATAAGCTCAGACTAAAGTCACTACACATGACACCACCCCAACAGAGCTCAACAATTACCAATTTAACATTAACAAAGGTACAAGCATTTTCAAAATTGCCAAGTAAACCTAAGCTCAAAGTCAAAGGTCCACTTGAAAAATACATATTTTTGTGTAGTAAAATCATTTAACTAAATTGAAGAGATTTTTCTTTACTCTGATATCGATTATTACTCTTCCCAGAATGCTTTGGGAGTGAAGGATACTGTGATTTATTATATTTATTACCATTCTACAAATGGTACATATTCACTCATGGCAAGTGTATTCCATTTTCTAAAGAATTTTTTCCTAACGTGTTTTCTTATTGAACAATAAATATACTAAAGTATCATCCTTGGCAGTAAGAATGTTCGTATAACTAAGATAAGGTAGCAAATGCTTGTAACATCAGCAGTCTGGTGGAAGGATCACAAACTTGAGTCTATCTTGTGCAACTTTATACTTTTGGAAAACTGTGTCTCAAAATTAAAAAAAAATAAAAAAGAATCGGGAATAGAGGTCATGCAGAAGGCCTGGGGTTCAATGGCTAGTACTGAAAATGAAACAAAACAAAACAAAAACCCCAGAAACAGAGTGAAGTTGAAATGAACATTTTATCATGCATACGGGGTTCAAGAAATACATGTTACAAATTAAGACAGAAATTACAGTGGTGAACTCAAACCATTCAACAAGCATATTTCCAGCACAACAGTAATTTTTCTGTTTATAAATTTATCTTCTAATATTTTATTATGTGATTAATATAAGTAGCATACTGTTATCTAAATAACTTCTAGGATGGTTGGAAGGTTGTTGGTATAATACAGGAAGACAATGCCATTTTAGAAAATATTTTGATTCATAAGTTCTTAACTTTTTACTGGAAATGAAGAAAATAATTTGTTTATTATTAAGGTCTATGTATTTATCCTAAATATTCTTGACATAATATTTTTAAATATAATCCCTAATAATAGTAAATATTCCAAATCTACAGAACAACAACTAGTCCTCCCCTCCACCTCATTCTCCGACAGAGACGATTTGATTCCTGCCAAGTAATGCTATCAGTAACAGACTCAATATTACTTAAATTGGTTACATATACTTGCTGGAAGATACTGTCTCCTTAAAGAACAAGAAGAAATAAAAGCAAAGCTAGGCCAGGTGGCCTATGCCTGTAATCCTGTGTTCTAAGAGACTGAGGCAGAAGGACTGCAAGTTTGAGCCTCACCAGGGTACTCAGTGATTTAGGAAAACTGTCTCAAGATCAAAAATTTTTAAAAAGAAGAAAAGGGCTGAGGATTTAGCTCAATGTGAACTGGGTTTAATCTCCAGTTCACAAGAATAAAACATAAAGAAAGACAGAAAGAAAGGAAGGAATTAAAGAAAGAGGGAAGGCAAGGAGAAGGAAAGGCAGAGGTAATTAATAATAATGAAGTGAAAATATCATGTCGGAACCCTCTTTGCAGCACAGACGTCATGCCTCTTAAAACTCGTACACTTCAATTATCCACGCCTTATTTCCAAGTCATTTCTTAACTGTATTTTTTGTATACTAAGAGAATAATTTTCTACTTTAGTAAAATGGACAAAAGAAAAACAAAGGCTCCAAGGAAACCAGCCACATGCATCAGGAACAGTTCTATTGCCTACATAGGCCCATTATCACCGATTGATAGTGAGACCTCTGGAAAATCTCAAGATATGAATACAAGCTTAAGTCAGTGAGGTTAAAAGGAAGACTGGGGTGTAACAGGGCTGTGGTAGCGAATCTACAGCACGTGTGCTATAGTGAGATGTGCATATCATTGAAAGGACTAAAAGGCTCACCGTCGCTGTTTGAGGGTGTGTAAAGTACAAACAAACAGGGACAGCTTGGCTTTACCAAATAGAGTATGAGGGGAAATTATCAAAGAGTTTAATGAAACTTTTGAAGAGAAAGGTTGGAAAAGCCAGCACAGAAATATGATGGAAGAGGGGCAAGATTTTCATACAAAGAGATCTGGTTCCCTAGATCCCACTAAAAATAACTCAGTAGGTACATGATTTATTCCACACCATCATTTCTGAATCTATACTTGCCATATGGGGACCAGAGTCCATAATCTTTTTTTTTAGACAGGGTCTCGTTTTGTAGTTCAGGCTGTCCCTGAGCTCATTATGTAGCCCGGGCAAGCTTCAAACTCACAGCAATCTTTTTGCTTCTGCTTCTTAAGTGCTGGGATTGCAGGCATGAGCCACCACTCCCAGAAATGTGATGTGTGGTATTGATTGCTGGTGAGCATGAGTCAACATGCCTGCCATTGCTGTATGTGGTTACTGGGGATCGAACCCCAGCCCTTGCACTTGCAAGACAGACGCCAGAACCACTGAGCTAAATCCCTGGCCCCAGAGTCCATAATCTTCTTAAGCAGTCTGACAATCAAGGTTCAATAGCTTAACACAAATCACTAGGTCATGCAGAAGTAGTTACTGTGTTTAGATCCTCTTATCCCCAACAAGTCTATTTTCTATCAGAAGTTCCATCATCAGAGGCTAAAGAGAAAACAATTCCAGTGAATACCACCTCCTACATTTGAAGAGATGGATTTGTTATGAAATGTGGGGACCTGAATTTATGTTAGCTGGATAGGAAAAGCCAAGAGTCAGGAGTCATCTTGGGTTACTCTGAACATGCCCTAGAGTAAGGCTTCTGATCTCCCATGAGTTTTTCTTCTTTCACTTTCCCCAGCTTCTTCTCCTACCTCTTCTTTCATTTATTTGAACCTTGAGCTTTTACACTGAGCTACATATAACTAGCTTTTTCTTTTCTTTTTTTTTTTTGAGATAGAGTCTTGTTAAGTCATTAGATTTCCCCGGGCTGACCTTGAATTTGGTGATATTCCTGTCTCATCTTCCCATAGTTTTTTGAAGATATGCTAGTACCTTTTTGATTTATAATGCATTGCAATTATTTACATATTTAAATATTTACTCAGGAATTACTGCTGGGATAAGCATTATCATTGCTATAGTGGCGATTAGTGGCATAGCAGTACACCGCTGGATACGCATCGTTCCTTCACAGGTCATGTGGGTACTAACAACTAAACCAGCAGTTTTATAAAGTGATACTTAGGTAAGTGTGTTCTTATAGGGTCACAGATTGGTTGCCCTGAGTTACACGGAGGAAGAAGCAGTCAAGGAAATTTTCCAGGAGGAAGTGATGTTGAAATGAGACCTACAAGAAGAACAGGAGGCAAGTGGAACATTGCCAGGGGCAAGTGGAACATCAAGAAGCCAGAAGTAAAATGAGAATTAAGTTGTGTCTTATATTGGTACAAATCCCCATTATGGAGTGGAATCATGATGTGTATATTTAATGTACCAATAAAGATAATTAAAAAAAAAAAAAAGAAGCCAGAAGTACAGGCCGGGGATTTAGCTCAGTGGTTCCCGTGCCTGTCTTGGAAGTGCAAGGACCCAGGTTCGATCCCCGGTCACCACATAATAATACTGGGCATGGAGACTCACCCCAGCAGCAACCAGTACCACATACCTCAGTGCCGGGTGTGGTGGCTCTCGCCTGTAATCCCAGCACTCAGGAAGCAGAGGCAGCAGGATTGCTGGAATGTGAGTGTGAGGATGAGCTCCGGGCCAGCCTGAACCACAAAGCGAGACCCTGTCTCAAAAATAAAAACAAAAACAAAAACAAGAAGCCGGAAGTATATCCAATGGGCTTCGGTTCTAAAAGCTGTAAGTCTGCATATGTTTTTGTAGGAATGTAATGGGGAGCGCAGTGGGTCTCGAGGGCAGAGGTAGGGGCTCAGAGACAAAGGAGATGATAATGAAAGATGTCTGGTTTCATTACTAACCAGAGGATAGGAAATATATTGTCTTCCTAATTTAACACTTGGCAACAAATAAGGAGATTATATATCGGAAGGACTCCCTTGCTATTTATCTAATATCATCTGCAAATTTCTTGGTGATAACTGAAGGCACTGTAAGTCTAAAGTTCTTCTAAATGCTCCACATGGTCTCTCTGTAAAGTGCTTAGTAGATTTGTGCTAAGGTTTGGTATATACACATCAGTGACACCACCTCTTTTCTGTTGCAAACGTTGTCACCACCTCTATTTTCTTGTTTCTAACCACTTCCATTTAAGCTTCTGTATTTGAAACCTCTGGTTTAGGATTCAGCCTGGAGGAGCCTGAGCTAAGAATGCAACGCTGAATAGCTTAAATGAACACAAAAATGTAGGAAGGCTTATCGATAGATTAGTTCCCCGCCAGAGTGCTATTGATACATGCCAGACACACGAAGTCCGAAGCTAAGGCGCACAATCTCAACGCAGAAGACAATCCTTCATTATCAAATTCAGAGGGTCACTCGGTCCCTGTGACATTCTTTCTTCTGCGCAGGGCAGCACAGGAGTGACACTGACAACCTCACTTCAAAACAGTTCCAGGCTGTGTGCTGTCCTCCACTTCTCTGGTCAATGAATTTCCAAGAGAAAAACTTCACAAACATGCTCACTGGCAGCAGAGTATCACCCAATTTAGCTGTGACATATAAAATAAATCACAGTTTTCTAATACATTTTGTAAGATCCGGGATATTTAGTTCACAAGGACAAATAAAACTGGGACATACAAATCACCAAATCATTTCTAAAAGTCAAGGAGACTGAATTGGCAGCTAAAATGGGAATACTGTTTTGAGTCTAATAATCAACTGCATAAAAGCAATTTACCTTTTTGTTCTGGTAATATTTTTAAAACTTCTTAAAGATGGTTCTGGAGAAAGAGAGTCTGTTACAATAAACCATAATAAAGTAATTACAGCTTGGGTTTCTATCAAGGTTCTTGCCAAGTAAATGTTCATTTATTTGAAATTTGCTTAAAACAAATAGATTAGATTCATCTCAGGAACAAGAATGACATGACTTTTTTGTTAACACTGATTAATGATTGCAGTTCCTAATGTCATTAGTTGACTCTCATCATTTTATCATTTGAAAAATAATTTTCCGGAATCTGTGGGTTTCATCTCGATGTGGATGTCTGCCCATTTCTTATATTCTACTGACCTCTAGAGACTACATGTGTGTGTGTGTGTGTGTGTGTGTGTGTGTGTGTGTGTGTTTGAATCACATATAATGTGATTATAAACATAAAACATACATGTCACTAAAGTCATAAAGATTGGAATGAAGGGAGCTCACTTATACAAGCCCAATTCATTTTGGAAAAAAAAAAAAGTGTGCATAATTCTATGCTTTTCAAAGAGGGTCTGTTTCATGCTGAGCTCATGGACGACCCTGCTTGGGTCCCTCATTGGGATGAATGATGCTCAGCTGGGGCATGCGAAACAGTGAGGACCGGGCAAAGCGGTCCTGTCTTTGGTTCGTGACTTACAGCCACAGCATACAGCAGCAGAGAATTCTGACTCTCTGGCCTGGATTTCTCATAAAATAAGGTTTCTTTTCAGTTGGGAGCAGATCGTTTTATATGAGTATCTTCTACCGCCAAATCATAAATGTCTATATATTTTTTTTCCAAACTGTCTTCCCAACCGGGCCAAGCACATAAAGTGTAGAAATACCTGGGAAGCCTCAAAGGTCTTTGCAATCCTTATTTGTTCTCTCTCTCTCTCCAATTATTAATTATAGTTGTGCCTGGAAAGTCAATATGAAATAATTTGTAATTTTGGACTAGATCAAGAACTTCTTAAGAATTATGTTTTAGACTGAGGTTGTAGCCCAGTGGCAGGCAGGTTACTGGTGGGACCTAGCATGCCAAAGATCCTAGGCTGGGTCCCCAGCTGCAGAAAAATAAATGAATAAATAAAGTAAGCATTGTCCCTTGTTCCTCCTGGCATTTCTAGTAACCAAATGATCATACACAGTATTTTATCAGGAGTATACACAAGCAAAGGTATAATTTTACCAAAGATATAATGCCTTATTATATGTATTTACAGATATACATACATATATACTCACAATGTGTACATTTATATGCATACACACACACACACACATATATATGTATATACACAAAGTACATAGAGATAAAGGCTGAGGCATGTTCTATTGATAACACTTGAGACTGCATTTGTTAATGATTTTTCTAATGATTTGTTTATAATTTTATGATTACATACTATATTATTATTAAAATTCTCATTTATAATGAGAACCCAATTATATAATGGATAGAAGCTGCTGGTCACATATTCTACATAATCGGCTTTCCCTACACCATTAAAAATTTCAAGTAAATTTCTTTTAAACAAACACTTTTTTGGTGCCAGGGATTGAATTTGGGACCTTGCACTTGCCAGGCAGATGCAGCACTCCTGAGCTACATCCCCAGCCCCTAGCAGACTCATTTTTAATCTAGTGATAAAAGAATATTTTTAATACCAAAGAGACAATACTGCTCTGTGCCCTTTACACTGTTGTGTCAATTATATTATATAGTGTATATTTTATCACTTACATTAAGTTGTCCATTTGGAAGTAGAAACATCTTGTGAATTTTTATTAGTACCTCAGAGTGCTACTAATTATTAATAGTCACATTTGTCTAATAGAGATAATGCAAGGGAAGAGGGCACTGTTTGATGAGAAGTTATTACAAGTGGTAGATTTAACCGCAAGAGTTTGAAAATACCCACAGCACAAGTATCAGAATGGTACGTGCAATCAATTTTGATTCTTCACTGCTTTCCAGTAACGGAATCTCCTCTACTCCCTGCTCGGTGGGTATGGAAAGTGACTGATGACTTGCACACATTTTGGAAGGTTACAGGCTTTCTGAGAACACCATATCTCCTTCTTACATTTCAGCCTCGTGCCAGTGTGAAAAGGCTTTAAAGTCTTCACAGCCTCTGAGGTCTCATGGATTGTGAATGAGATTTTCAAAGGATGAAACGTGAAAATTGAATAATTTATCCAGCTGGTGATGGAAGTGAGAAGAGACGACTGGTGTTGGAGAACAATTTCACCAAGAGCCCACTTTGGCATTTAACTTAAGAGGACTGCGCTGATCAGAACCCTGATTTACACCAGAAGTCACCCTTGCTTGATTCACATCACCTTGTAAAAGAGTTGCCTAAGCCGATTCCCAACTGGCTAATTGAAAATAGCTGGCTTGGAGGGAGGGGAAGGGAATAATCTATTAGGAAAATGAAATCAGTGATTTGGCATTACTTGGACCTGTTGACTTTTCAACAGGTTGCTAAGATATAGATAAATAAAGTTACAGGAAGTCATCACTAGACTCACATCCTCCTTCCCCACAAGTTGAAATTTAGCTGGTCAGTTCTAGTGGATATTTTCACAATTCAAATTTTTTAAAACATAATTAGAACTTCTGAATTATAATTGACTGTCTGGATTTCTGCTGCTCAAATAGGCCCTTCTGTATCATTAGTGGACGTGCCAATGGTTAGAGAAATGATTCACATCAGGTAGTTAGAGAGAAGTCAGGGGAGTCAGAAAAGAAATCTGAATAATCCCTGGGCTGGAAATTCAGACCCTGGATAATCAGAACTGTGCTGTGGAGGTAATTAGAATTCTGTCCAGTTAAGAGAAATTTGTAATCCATTCTGTTTCAAGCCTCTAAAGTCACATTTCTCAAAAACTTGTATTTCGGCCTCCAATGGCTTAAAAAGTTCTCCTTACTAGATTGGCTCCAATTACAGAAATCCTTCCCAAGTACAAGGCTACAGAAGTATATTAAACCTGCAGGATACCATGTAGCCGGCTGTTTAACAGAGTCTTACAGTACCTGGAGCTCAGTGCATGATGTAACACTACCTAAGCAATTTCCCAAATCTGGAAATGCTGTTTGTTCAGGTCACAAGTGTTGTCTTACGTGGGAGGGGGTGGGCCCAAGACACCTTTAAACAGAAGCTTCGTAATGTAGGCAAGGGAAGTATAGGTAAATTTAAGTTAACTTTAAGAGTCCTCCCTCACACATACCTGCCCTTTGCACACCTCAAGAATAAAGCTCCTGAGGATTTCTATCATTCTCTGGCCTGCCTAGCACAGAAAAGTACCACAGATCGGTGAGTAGGACCAGGTTTGGCCACAATGGTGGGACTGAAGTCAACAGTACAAAGGCATGTCAGGTGCAAAGCTCAGCTGTTGTACTGGCTCCGAATAGGGTTGGTGGCTATTAAATGAGAGGTAACAGTTGTTTAGCTGCAGTAAGATGTATGCTTCCAGTAAATATAAGGATGTGTGTGGTATGGATTCATGAGTGCTTGATCTTTCCAGGATTATTAGAACCCTCTGTGAATGCATAGAAACAAAACAGTCAAAGAAGGCAGGCTGGAGGAAAAAAGAAGAAAAACCCCACCTACATTCAAGGTATGAGACAATAATTTCTAAGCCGTTGGGATCTATTTTTTCCCTGGCATTGTAATGCAGTCAAGTGTATGAGTGATGCCTTTTGTGTTTGATAATGTCAAGTGTGAATGTCATGGCCAGCCCCCCATCTCTGATGGTATTAAAATAGTGGGAAGATGAAAAGCTTGGAAAACTAAATGGAACAAATTAAATTAAAGTGGCTAGAGGACAAGGAAAGTCACTAATCTATCGTAAGGTTCTGGGGTGATCGTGGCAAATCCGTCTACCTACAGGGTGATAAAACAGAGATGTGTGAGGCAAAAGTGAGGCATTTCTCTTATTCATTTGTGCTAATAATTATTTTTACTCCTCTCATCATGGCGTCTGTTAAAATCATGGAAACATCTTATATGTTTATATATAAACTTAAATTATACAGGCTGAGTAGTCTCCACAACCAAGCTTGTCACTCAAACACTCTAGATGTCAAGGAGTTCAAGGTGAGCTATTCAAGATTTACAGAAAGTAAATGACAACACAGGCAATTCAGCAAGGCAATTAATTCCAATAAATAAAGTATATACATTTTCAGAGAGATGAAAACGCTCAGAGATCGTACGAATCAAAATGAGAGGTAGATAACACTAACTGATTATGCCCAAAGAGCACAGATTCCCCCAGCTTCTAAAAACTACATCTCCTCTCTGAGAAATAAGGAAGGCTTTTCTCATGAAATCATGAAACAACAAGGTACATACACAAAATACACAAAATCCCTCCTCCATGAGTCCACGACATTTATGGTACAGACAAAAACTGCAATAATTGAAACAGGAAGGTGTTTTTCATAATGCCTCATCCTCTCCACAACATTACTTCTTCATCTTTACCACCTAGGGCTAGGGCAAGACAAGAGATTCTTCGCTAGCTTCTAGGTTCCAGAGTATGAGTTCTTTCTGTTTTCTCTACAACTTTTTGAAAAGGTAAAGCGATACCCTAATGGAATCAACAGCTCTTTTGCACAGCAATTTAACAGAAGAATAGATGCCCCCCTAGACAGCTGCTTCAGAATCTCTTGGGGGAAAAACAATGCAGCATAGCACCAGCTCTCTACTCTACTCTCCTCTGTTCAAGTGTCAACATCTAGAAGCTTTTCGATCCCATCTCTCCAGTACTCAGCAAACACTTTGGCTTGCCATTCCTAGTCCTCCATTTTACTTGCATCAATCATTTTCTCAGCATTGTCTATCTTGTGATCCCTCTTACAGTGCTGGTGGGGATTATTTTATGTTTCCATTTTTTACTCGTGACTTAAGGAATTCCTTCAACTTTCTTGACTTTTCCCACCTGATCTCCTAAGGACGAAAGTGAGGGTCCAGTATATCTAATGTTTTGGATGATTCTCAAAACAAACAAACAACAAACAAAAACCCTTATACAGCTTCCGTCTTCTTACAGCTCAGTGCGTCAGAAGACAGATGCATCTCACTGTGAGAGGTGCCACTTGAAACATTAAACTCATAGTGTTTAACATACAGCTAGTGCTTGGTAGTGTCTTTTGACCAAGGAGAGTAAGAAGCAAACAAGTTTTTTTTTTTTAAAAAAAGAACTAGAAGATACCATTCCTAACAAACTAGAAAGCTTTATTTCTCAAAGATAAAACAAAAAAACAAACCAACCCCCCCAAAAAAAACAAAGTCCTAGATGTCCAAAAAAGAATACATGTTCCAATCAAGTGAAAGAAACAAAAGAAAAAAAAAAAGGAAACAAAAATAAATCCTTAAACATATCTACCCCAATGGACATACAGTATTAGTTACAAACAAAATTAGCTGACACTCATGCCTTCTAAATAGAACTTTTATCATCCCAGAGAAAAGAAATGAAATGAATGAGTGTTAAATGCAAACATCCAATGTAACATTTCACACCTCAGGAATGCAAACTGACAAAGAAATGTTTCAATACAAAAGGAAAACAGCATCTATTTTTCTGGTAGCACACAGCCAGGTCTGCCTACGGTGAGAAAATGGAAATCTCTCCAACATGGGTTGGATACTTGTTCCTATCTTTAAGTGATTTTGCAATACCCAGCACTCCCCTAACAAGGAAAAGAATTTATACACCTCACTTTTCACAACTGAAACTGGTTAATTGATCATGCCCAAAATAAATATTCCCATAGATAAAGGTCATTGGTTGCCTGAAATTGCATCAGTTTGTGTCTGGGTGCTCAGATCTTGGGCTCCTCTGGGATGTCTCTGTCATTTTATCAGAGTGATTACCAGCACAGTAGTTCCAGTGTGGGCCCCTTCAGCTTTTACTACTCATATTTGCCCTTTGCTTCTCCTCTTTTCTCCATCAAGCTTTGTAGTTTTTGCTTTGGAAATCCAGCACTTAATAGCCAATGTTAATTACATTTCCTATTCTGAGGAAAATCCTATTGGGCTAATTTTTCAAACTCATATCATGAAAGAACTTCAGTGACAAACCATGTTGGTTCTTGATTGTTTTTTATGGGTAGATCTCTTAAGCACTTAATATTCAGTGGGAAAATGGTCTCAGAGCAATGAAATTCTATTACTTTAGAGGTTGCATGCTTTTAATTTCTTAATATTTCATTACATGTTGGCAACTAGTGCATATTTTTATAATGCGTTTGATCATTACTCTTCTCAGGGTATTCTATTTCAGTTCATCCTCTGACATCATATTTGCATGTTAAAGGGTTTTAGTATTCAGGGATGAAATGTTCTGAATAGTAATGTGCAGTTAACTTGATTTTTTTTTTAAAACGGCAAACAGGAAATACACATTATATATATTGGGACTGAGGAGAACAATCTCATCATTTTAAACCTAACTCAAGTTTGAATAGCTTTCTATAGAACATCATAAAAGGCAATGATTCAATATAATGCATTAATTAGAAAATTATGCAAAGTGCTAGGAGTAGAGTTTGGGGAGAAGGATCTTTTTCGTTGCCTTTTATAAGTCTACTACATTTCTTTTTTTCCCCCTTTAAAAATAATCATTTCTTTGCTCTCCAGCAACATCTACTGGAAAAGCATGAAAAATGCTATTTATATGAATCAGATAGTTTGAGTAAGGAGAGCTTTGATCAACATCTACCTAAAAAGTACACACTAAACTACTATCTGGTTTACAGTACAGTTATTTCTGACTCCTTCAGTTCTGTTTCTTTCTCTAGAAGGACAGCAAGTCAGTGATGCAAACAGCCAAGCTACTACTTCAAATTGATTACAGCTTCACCTTGAAGAAGCCACTTTCACAACAAAAGTAAAACACGCACATGACAAACACAATATACTCAAGAAATCATTGTTGGTGTCAGAATTAACAGCCCGCAATACATAAGTAACAGATGAAGTTGAAGAGAAGATTCCACATCAACATGTGATGCAGAAAATGACTAGATTTGGAAAAAAGCGACTATAAGATTCTGCGAAGTTGCTTAAGGTGAGAAAAGCACACTACCTGGGAGGGGATTTTTAAAACTCCCTACACCACGACCAGCATGGTTCCACAAAAAACATTCTACGGCAGTTTCTTTTTTCCACATTCACATTTCTCTCTGCTCTTCAAGCTATGAGGAAAAAAAAAATGAGTTTCCCTGAACCTGTACGGGGGCTTCCCAGGGAATGTGTGCCAGGGGCTGTCTTTGGATGATGAAGTCTCATCAGAGCCTGAGTCCATCTGGCTCTCATTCCTCCATACCCAACCTCTGCTGCTGTCCCCACCAAGCTGTGTTCCAGGGCTGAGCCCACAAGACACCGTTAGGTGATCTGGCTACATGAGACATGCCACAGCAAAGTACGGAGAGACAAACCCAGTTTAGAAACTCGGCAAGAAAAAATAATTGGATTCCCACACAAATATATATACATAGATATCTATATATACATCAACAATGCCTTTTTAGACTGGCTCTTTCTAGGACTCTCCCTCCTGGAAGTACCAAAGTCGCCTTTCTATAATCATTCCAGAGGAACATTCTTTCTTTACACACGATTCTATACTTTCAATATCAAAATTTCCCCGCCCTTGCAGAAATGATCAGAAAATGAAACGAAGGCTTCAGGTGCCATTCTAGGTAGAAATTGGGAGAGAATGGGAATTTAAGTCATCCCTAAATGTAAAAAAGTTGGCCAATTAAGAGATTTCTTTCAGCATTCTCAAATATCAGTGCCTTCACACCAGCAACACATTTTCCTCAGCAGAGGCAGATGAACATGAGATCCACAATGACAGAGGTTTGGAACAAACAGCCCAAACTTTAAACCAACAGTCAGGACAACAACAGCAACCACCGAAATCAGGGTGGCAGAGAGGTGTGAGCGTATTGTATTCTGTGTTTATCCACTGTTAACATAGACGTGAGCCCTTTTGGAAACGCCATCCCCAGGCTCTGTGAAAGAGAGATGCCATCCCATGTCATCTGCAACTTCCATGCACAGCACACAAAAAGGACGTCTCCCCAAAAGCTCTCTCCAAGTGCAGTGTCACATGTGTTCTCCACTCAGGCTCCTAATGCAAAGTTGCTAATAATGACACCCCCCCCCCTTTCAACCGCTGAAAATCCAGAAAGATTTATCCAACCGCACCTCCTCCGGAGTGAACTCCCCTTTCCAACTGTCATTTTCACTTCTCCCAATTATTTATGGGATCTGTTTCCAAGAATGTGCCCTCATCTGATGTTCTAACTTCATATTTCATATGGGACAACACTTAATCTCCATTTATGCATCGCCGACCTGACACAGGTTAAGGAAATACGAGAAACGCCTCACCCACAAGGTCCAAGCCAAACACGCCCCGGCATCTAGACTTAAATAAACTCTACCCCTGCTGAAACCTCCACTGGAAAAAAATTTTTTTATTATAACGTATCAGAAGTTCAGTTAGAAGACAAATTGCAAATGCCAGCTGTCGCTTAGGGTTTACGTCCCGGAGTTCAAAAGCAGTTATCAATTGGATTATTTTCTTCCCCTTCCATTTAGCTGTTTAGAATTTTAGCGTAATGCAAAGTGCTATTCTGATCAAAATCATCTTTCTCGTCTTTCCCCTTAAATAAAAGGGAGGAGAAATCATTCAGTATTAAATGCATTTACTATACAAATCTATTTTCAATTGAATTTGCTGCATGCTCTAATTCATCAAAATTAATACAGGTACTTTCTATATTAAACAAAAGGAAGCCGGCTGAAAAATCGGCTTCTGCTGCGGATGTCTTGCTCGATTACAAAACGTTGAAAACAGAGATTTAACTAAGCAGTCGGTCAGACCCTCGGGTCGGCTCTTACCTGCCTCTGCTGAAGGCTTCCTTCCCTTGTTAGCAGCGGGCAGCATCTCTAGCTCGCTCCAATCCTCACCACCGTCTCAAATTACACCGCTAAGTCCACCCCCTCGCCTTTCCCCCTTCTCTTTCTTTTCTTTGCTTTTCTTTTTCTTTTGCTTTTCTTTTTTTTCCTCTCTCCAGCAAGAAAATGCTTATTGAAAGTGATTAGTTGTTGTTGTCCCTTTTAAGTTCCTCCTGCGGGAAGGAACGGGGGAGCAATGTGACGCCACCTTTTAATCTTTTGTAAGAGTGAAAAGGCAGAAAAGGAACGGCGGATCAAACTGAGCTGCACACATGACTGAAAACTCGCAGGAGACGCGGCTGCTGCCTGGCGAAAGCACCGCTAAGGCTCTGAGTGCTAGAACAGAGGAGAGAGGGGAGTCGATGGAATGTGACAGCGTGGTGCGTGCATCAAAGGCAGGAGGAGAGAGAACAATGAACGAGGGAGAGAGACGGAGAGAGAGGGATGGAGAGAGAGAGGGAGAGAAAGAGAGAGAGAGAGAGAGAGAGAACGCGGAGAATAGAGAGCGGATTTCAGGCAAAGGATTCTCAGAAAGAAAAAAAAAAAAAAAAGCCACAGTGCAGAAGTCTGGCGGCTTCTGTTTTTATCTCCGCGAGCATGATCCACTGCCTCTCTCATTTGGAAACACATCCGTGTAGCTCCCAGGTTTTGAAAACTGAGATAATCGCAATGTGTCTCTGGTTTTGTCTGATTGGCATTTAACTGTGCCGTGTACCTGGGATTCTTTTTTTTTTTCCGCCTTAGGATGCATTTATGTGCAATTTATTTCGCATATTTATTTATGTAGGCAAAAAATGAAAGCTGCTAATTTCTACGGCAATTTGCAATGTAGTTTTTACTGGCAGATGGGACTCTACTTATCATAACTGCTGACAAACTGCCACGGGTAAACAAAAGAAGAAACAAACGCTTCGTCTTGATAATTGTCTTCACACACACACACACACACACACACACACACACACACACACACACAGCCCACACCAAAATATTAGTACTTACAAAATCGATGTTTCCTGGGTCAAGTTTAAAAGGTGTTTCTTTCCATTAGTTTTAGAAATGAAGGCGAAATGAAACGGAAGACATGATGTTTGAAAGAAAGGTGCTGGGGGAGAGGCTGATTAGGAAAGTGAAAAATTTATATTTTCCTTGGTTTCCTTCCCAATGTGACAACCGGTCTGCTTTCTGGAGTCTTGGAAGTAGAGTTTTTGAGTCACTCCTGCTACAGACTTTACTTCATATCTTCCTGCCTTCCGGTACCATTTTAAAGTAGATTCCATTTTTTTTTTTAACCAAGTCAAAAAGACATGATTTCTTAATTCGAATTATTTCAAACACTCTCCCACCCAGCTTTGTTCCATTTCTACCCCTCTCTTGCCACACGGGGGCCAGGATTACACAGTTAAATTCCCTCAGTGACCTCTTTTATAAGGATGCAAATTGCTGATTCCAAGGTCAGGTATTTGGTCTAAGTTATCGGTGAAAATGATGGCTTGCTTTCCATGGTAACCTGAACTAAAGCAGTAGGAAACCAGCAAGAGAGGAGCATCCAACCTTTTGACTGACCATTTCTTTGAAATTAGAAATGTTAATATCAGAAGCTAAATTCCATATGCCCTTACAAGTCAGCATTTTTGAAAAACTGAAAATAAAAGAAAGCAAATAACATTGGATCACTTTATTTCATTTACTTTTTATTCTAACTGTATATCCATGGATACTTGGGAATTTTGTTGTTGGTTTTGTTTTTTGGAATTTTTTTTTTTTTTAGTTCCTGTGTCAGCCCCCAGATATAGCATGAGAACTGGCCCAAGAGTCACAACACTTTTTCTGCATGTCCTGATCCTAGCATTGCATCCGTACAGAGGTTGCTTAATCTTGTTAAAACTCAAAGTGTTAGACATTTCATGGTTTGCCAATAAGAGGGTATGTTTTTCAGTTGGGTCTAAATAAAGAAGTATTCCCCTGCCTCCCATGTGCTTGGGATGAAACTCTACTTAGCATGAAGGAAGCACAGAGAATGGAGAACACGCAGGGGCCGAACAGAAGGCAGCTGGCCAGAGAACAGAGCATGCTCAGATGGAGACGGAAAAGGAAGCTACAAGACCCCGGGATGAGAGAGAGAGAGAGAGAGAGAGAGAGAGAGAGAGAGAGAGAGTTGGTGCCCAGAAAATTCAGAATTCTTTACAGATATTTTTCAGAGAGTGTGGAAGCAGCTTTTGATACAGGTCTGGTAGTTAGCAGCACCTTTGTATAACGGAATAAGTAGCCTGCAGAATTTTTTGCCAATAAAAAATAAAGAACCAATTACTAAGATGCAACTATTTCATCACCCTAAAAGCAGGGAAGGGGGCTGAGGAGGGCTTATTGAACAGGATCAAGAAAACAGAGTCAATGAAAGATAAAACAAAATCAAGGCCAGATAAAAAGAGATTAAAAAAAAAACTACACAAATGGCAATCGGTATTGTTGCTTCTTACCACTTCCTTAGGGGAAAGATGTGTACCTTGTTGGATATCCTTTGCAGTTTGATATATATGGCTTATTTCAAAATATTGTGAGGGGTGACAGTATTCTTATACTGGCATGACAAAGGTGGCTCAACTGGTGCAACTATTTCTTATTGGAATGTTACTTTTGTGTAACTTGTTTCTGTGTGAGCTCTACAGTGACACACTTATGTCGGGGAGTATCAAACAGTAACTAAGTTTCTTGATTTCGGAGCTAGACTGCCTGTGATTAAAGACAGCTTCTCCTACCTGTTTTTGGCATGACCTTGACAAAGTCATTTTGCCTCTGTGTGGCTGTCGCTTCATTTTTAAAATGGTGATGTTCTACCTGCTTCATTGGCATCATGAAGAACAAAAGAAGCATTTGCCATTGGGGGTTTTGTTCTCAGCACATAGCAAGGAAATCCAGAGAACAGAGCGTGTTCCTGAGAACACGCTCTGTTCTCAGCACATAGCATAGGAAATCCATGTCACACCTGTTGAAAAATTCTCACTGGGTAACAGACAACCATTTATCATTTCAAAAGGGATGACACACAGAGACTTTTCTCCATTCGAGCTGCCCTCACAGCTCTGACCCTTCCCCTGCTTGGAATGTCCTTCTGTTTGGATAACATGCTTAAACCTCAGTGAGTTCTACAACCAAATGGAGATATCTGGCTGCAAAGCAAGCTTTATCTCCAAACTCCCTCACCAGTGAAAATGGTCTTCAAGTCAATCAGGGCTCATTTCTTTCTATTCTAATCATTCAGTTATTGATAACTATCAAATGCTGCTCCCGTGTCTCTTAAACACCTGTTTCATTTCCTGATGCCTGGCCCTTCTTGATCTCCACATGACTCCATCACCCTTCTCTGTATTTTATTTTCTATTCTGAGCACACACGGGGTAAGGATATGTATCACACATTCCAAGGGACATTCCTAGGGTCCTGCCAACAACCACATCAGATTTTAATGCCACCTTCTCTATCCTCTCAAGAAGGTACTTCACTTCTGAGTGAAGCGGTCTGACACTATTCTAAGTGTGACCTTCAATTAGTTCTCAGATACAAAGCAGCTAATTTTTGGCAAACCAATAGTTTACTCCTAGTGCTTTGTTTGTTGTGACGCCTTTTCCCGCCTGCATGACACAGCTTATGGAAAACAACCATGTGAAGACATCTTTCTTTCCTGTCCAGTTCATCCTACACAAGCAAGAATAACCTTCTTAGATTGCCGCTCCCTCTCCGAACGACATCCATTCCCAACAGTACTGATTAGTCAATTGAAAATCCGTGTTATTTCATTATCCTACGTATCGCCTTTAGAATCATCGAAGGTTCACAATTCCTTTGAGAATAAAGGGCGGATTCTTCTGCTTCATATTCAGACACCTCTAAGGTTGGACTCCACCCTGGCCATTGATTCTGTCACTGTCAGGCAAGAGCTTGCGATCCCAGGCTGATCCATGTGTAGCCCTTGCAGGCCCTGAGCTGACCACTCGCTCCCATTAGAATGTCTTCCTTCTCTGCATCTCAATCTATTTAATCTCAGTCTCTTTCTGGAAAGCCAAAACAAGCTCCAAGTACTCTAGAAAGGTGTCCTTGACCTTCCTGATCTACAGGACTGAAACTGCTTTAATCATAGGAAAGATAGTATACATTATCATTAGGAGCTTGGCTTTGAACTTGACCCAAGGTCCAAATTGTAACCCTGAAATTTGCTTCCTAATTGTAGAACACGGGTCAATTTTTTTCCTTTCTAAACCTTCCTTTCTTCATCTCTAAGATAATGTGAAGACTTAATTAGCTAATAATTGTAAACTGATTAGCTCAAATCATACTTTACAGACAGAACCTACACAGTAAACAGTAGTTAGCCCTGATATTAGTGCTTATTTGCCGAAAGGGACTCACCTCTAAATTCTCATGACAGTCAGACACACAGCTATGGTTAGAGCAATTTTACAGAAGGTAAAACTGAGGTTGTACATAGTTAATTCATCTGCTATCACACAAACAACTAGAGCACAAACTTTTATCTCCCTACCTTCTAGTTTGTGTTACTTTGTACTCTTTACTTCATACCCTAGCCTATGCTGTATTAGGTTATTATTATTCAGGTTTTTCTCTCACTGTTCCAATTACATTAAAACCTAAAAGAGAGCTATATTCATGTTTTAAACATCTCTGTATCTCTAGTACCTTCCATAAATCTTTAAACAACGGGAGCTTGCTTATTCAGTAAATGTTTGTTGACTGCTTGATCATCTGGGCTCATGGGGATTAAAGTTTTTAGCCACATTTGAATTCAGTGACACCATTTTTGGAGGAAATGATTTCATCATCTTTTCTATGAACACTATCAAAATTATACAAAATAATGTAAGAGACAAACATGACATATAAATGAGCCTGGCAGAGAGAAATGAATGGAATTCTCTCAGAAGAAGAAGAAGAAGAAGAAAAAAGAGACCCAAGCTGTAGGAAAATGATACTCATCGATTTGGTTCCTCATACTTGGCATTTATATTCTGCCAGAAGATGGGCCTCAGGCCACCCACTGCATGCGAGGAAAAGGGGTGGTGATTAGCTTAAAAGTCATCCTTTCAAGGTTACCAGGGAAAGGCAGAAATAACCACTCAAACACCTACAGCACTCATCACCTTTAATTCACTCTTTTAAGTAAATGCAATAATTATGTTCTTACGTGTTTAGTCTCTGGCTAAGTCTGCATAGTACTAAGGCAACCTGCAACAACACAGAAAGTTAGGCAAGAAAGTATTTTTTCTCCAGATAGTGTGATGAACCATAGCATTGGAGTTTTAACAGGTAAGATGAACACTCTTAATTACTAACTACACACACACTGTCCCCACCTGTTTGTGCACCAGTAGAAGCAATGAAACTGAGAAATGCTTGCAGATTAATAAGGATATCAAATGCTTATTTCCTTGTGCCTGTCTTGTGGTATTTGCATGAACCTGGTGATGTCAGCGTATTCAGGCAGTTCCTCGTGTCTTAACCAGTGTGTGGCCTACAGTGAGCGCTCCAGATATGTGTTTGGTAAATGAACAAGAGAATGTTAAGTGGAGTTGACTTTGGTCAGTTTTACCTAAATCTACCTCTGTCTAGTGGTGCTTAAAAATTTCCTCCCAAGTGGATTATGTATATCCAAGCATGTTTTATACTCTGTGGCTTGGCATGTTCTTCTTTCACAGGGAATGTACTTTGGAAAATGTATATAAAGTTTCCTCATCCACAAATCCCTCTAGAGTATGTTGGCTCACGGCAAGTGCTCTTTTCTCAGATTTCAAACTGCCCATTGCCTGGGACATTTTATTATATATAATGTTTTTAATTAATCTTCTCTTACCTTTGGACATCTCATATTATTGGTGAACTGTTATTCTTCTAATATTCCTGGGTCACTTTTTCTGACTTTATATCTAACTTGAATCAGAGAATTTTGTGCTTCCTGAAGGTCTGAAGGACTAAATGTCTTTAGTTTTTGTGTAACATACATTACTATTCCTTTCAGTGTTTTTTTTACACATAGAATGTGCTCATTGCTCAAATCAGCAAATATGCTGGTTTGGTATTGAAACTGAAGGTTTGCATAGGCATATATTTCTAGTCTTCAGAATTTATAGAAACATCATATAATACTTTCCTTGGCCTTTATAAACTATTGTTAGAAGACAGTTGAAACACTGACAAAAATAAATAACATTTCTTGTAGCTTTTTCACCTTCTGGTAGTATTAAATTCTGATCACTTATTTATTTTAAGATAAGGATATCTGAGTACATGCTTTCAATCAACCATGTTCAAGTGAATGTCAAAATTAGCTCACCGCAACAAATAGACAATTGCATGATGGGGAAAATCAGCAATTTTCCTCTAGAGGAACATAGTTTCCCCTAATCCTTTATACATCAGTTGGAAATTAGCTCACATTGACTTGCCAGCTTCCAGCCCCCTAGTCCTTGGAGAGACAGATTCTCAACTCTATAGGGTCCTTTCTATGGGGTCATTTCAGACCAAATTAAATACTCATTTCTCTTGGAAGGATTGTTTTTCGTTAGGGTGAATATGATCATACCAAAAAAAAAGTTGCAGAAGGCACCTCACCGTAATAAGCCTTTCTACTTGGACAAGCAAGTCTTTCAGGAAAGCATTTTTGTCCTTATCAAGCTTCTGACTGGATCTACTAGAGATCTGTGCTACTGGAATTGTCTGAAATTACTGAAAACACAAACATTCTCCAGATAAAGAAGAAAGAACTTAACCTTTGAAGTTTCAAAAATGTATTTAAAGTGTTGTTATTTAACAAAGATGAGATAATTGTGTCCATTTTCCTGTCTGTTTCCAAAAATGCAAGGAGTAGGTCATATGATTGAAGTTTTGTGATATAATTTTCAGAACTTCATTTATTGAACATTAAAATTATATCAGATCTTCCTTAGCCCATTAAAACAAATTATTTTCCCTGTAAAATTGCTAACATTAATTACTGCATACCGGTGTTTTGGTGCTGTCTGCTGAACAGAAGCTGGTCTTATCTGTTTTCCTTTTCTAATTTGCATAGCGTTTTGAAGAACCCCTTAAGTGAAAACCAAAGTAGCAGCTGCCTAATCATCAAGTAAAAATGGAAAGCAAATCAAGAGAGAACCTCAAATCTCTGCTTCCCATGGTGGACCAAATAGAGTTGGCCTCAATGAAACTCTAAGTAAGAATTTACGTTCCTCTCCATTGAGCTGAATAGAGGCTTTGGTGGACTATTTGGTTCTCGTTACGGATGTTTTTCAATACGAAACATTTGAAAGCACCCAACCAGAAGTTGCACAATGATCACAGCCTTGAACGTATTCATCAGAAAAATGCATTCACTGCTACAGGTTTGATTTTTACAGTAACTAGTGTGCAGCACTGTTTGCCAGTTTCTTCAATACTCTTACCCATGACAATCACAAAAGCAATTCACAACCTGACTTATCAGATAGTTCTGTTTTACAATAATCTGGCTGCTATTTGTAAAATCCAGGATAAAACAGTGCAATTTCTGATGCTGAATATCTGAAAAGCTCTGGAAGCTGCCAGGTAGAGATATGCACTAAAATATGTAATGCGATGGAATTACAACAAACAGACATTCTGGAGGGTGCACACTCTAGTGCATCTCAGAGTACGTGACATTTAATGGTGAGACTTTTGAAATTTGCAAATAAATTCTGCATTTAAACACTCAACCTCCACCCAATCTCTTCTTAGCTCCAAATTTAACTCTTTCTTTAAAAGAATGAGGAGCTCTTTCTCCAAAAACTAGCAATCAAAAAAGAATAAGTGGCTGAATAACTGTTCCTGGGGAGGGGCAGGGATAAAAAATATCTCAATTAAATAATTTGTTTCTTCAGCCACTCTCTCCATTTCTAGACACACTCTAAAGCAACAACGTCTTACTGATGAGAAATTAACTAACACAAAAAGTGCTAATTTTAACAGCTGGAAAATCCCTATAATAAATAAGAGGCTTACACAGCAACAAACAAATCACTTTTCAAATGATTATACTGGGGAGATGTCAAAAAACAGTGCCATACATTTTAGCCCTACAAAGCATCGATATCAGTTAAATCTTTCTGGGTATTTTCATTACCATATATCAGTGGGTGAAGGAAACGGGAATCACATACACCACCGAGAGGCAGTATAGTGCAATAAAAAAAAGTTATATTTCAATCGCAGATCTGCTGCCTTCTCAACATGAAAAACTGACCGAATCACTACACTGCTCTCTGTCTCAACTTCTACATTCACGAAATGGAACTAGTGTCTCCCTGTTTGGGACAACAAGGTTAATGAAAAGCATTAGCATACTTACAAAGGCAGAGCCTCTTATCCTTTCTTTGTGTAGTTCAGATACTACCGAAACTCACTCTACTCCAGATAAATAAAGAATTGGAAGGTAAATGCTCTTCTGGAGACACCAATTAATAGAATGATTTAATAAATCACTCAATAGTCCTGTTCTAGTGGAAAGAATTAATGCAGCTCACCTCTGTTGTGTGAGTGCAATTCCATGTACTCAGAGGATGCACAATAAATATTAGCTGATGATGATATTGACATGGCTCCGGGTACAGTCATAGCACTCAGTGAATTACTGAGTTTACAATTTTTCAGAAAACTCATGGAATAATTATTGGTCATGAAAGGAATGTATTCCTGATCTCATTTCCTTTATCATGATACTATCTCATGCGTAGTAACAACATCACCAATCCCTAGGTATTTAGTAGCCTTGAGTTTATAACGTTGAAGAATAATACTAAGAATCATCGTACATACTTCGAGTGAAATCAGAATCAGAGCACTTCAGGACAATTCCATCATGATCACTGTGGTGCAGCCCCTCATTTTTTCTCTGCTGGATTATTGCAGGGCCTTCTAACAGTTCTCTGTGCTTTCTACTTTGGCTCCAGTAGCCAGGTGTTACACTAAGGACTCCCAATATGTCCTACCTCATGTATCTTCCTTTTATGTGGTCCTCTCCCATGCTGACTAGGGAACTGGCCTGCCTGGTAAATTGCTTTGGCCAATGGACATGAGCAATCATTATACAAACAAAGGCATGATGAGCCTCTCAGAATGGGGGCACCACCATGAAAGAAAGCCACTCCTGGGCTGTGGATTTAGTTCAGTAGTTCCGGCACCTACCATGCTAGCGCAAGGGCCAGGTTTGATACCTGGTAATGACATACAATAATACCAGGTATGGGATTCAAGCCTATCAACAATCAGTACCATATACCATAGTGCTGGTAACAATTGCTGGTGGGCTTGGGTGGTTCATGCCTATAACCCCAGCACTTGGGAGGTAGAGGCAGGTGGATTGCTGAGAGTTCAAGGCTGAGCTCAGGGCCAGACTGAACTACAAAAAGCAAGACCTGCCTCAGAAAAAAAAAAGCCACTCCTGGTTTTCTAGAAGATGACAAATCACATAGGGGAACATGTTCAAGTATTTCATATGGTCCATTCCAGACCTATCAACCAGATGGAAATGCTTTAGTCAGTACAGTCATATCCAGGAAAAGAACTGCCCTGAGAATACACTAAAACTTGATAGATAATGAAGGACTGTTGTTGCAAGCCGCCAAGGTTCAATGCAGCCTGTTCCTCACAATATTTAACTGATACAGCCCTCTCATGATTATTCTCAACCCCCCAATCAGGGGAAACCAGACCATCGCAGTCATCTCTCTCAGAGAAACCAAAGTCTTCATGTTCCAAAGAGAAGTAGCAAGCACTTTGCTCATCTCAGTGTACCAGACTCAGCTCCTCCCAATCTCCCCTTGACTCTTTCCTTCTCAGCTGTACACATTTCTGCTTAGAATGCACCACCTCTGAACACGAATTACCTTCATGCTCTGTTTGGAGGCTTCCCCTGACAACCTTTATTACATTGCCATGCCAATCACCATCCCCTTACCCCAAATTTCATGTTATATCCTTTCATTCTTTCTCCTATGTACTTACTACATTTAGATCTCATATAACACGCTTACAGGTAAAATGCTTATATAATTGGTTATTAGGAGTTAAACCTCAAGAGGGCATGGTTCACTGTCAGATGCCCAGACCTGGAACTGGCTGATACACAGGACAGAAATGACAAAATGAAGCCTTGTAGATTACTGTTTCTTGGAGGTTAAGGTGAAGACTTCATCTTTTGCTGGAAGAGAATGCTGGGAGTGAGGAGATTCTAGAAAGATATCTTGTTGGTGCAACTTACAGAGATGTATGAGGCATCAATTCAGAGATCACAGAAGTAGCCTTGTGGTCAAGGACAAGAGAAGGTCAAGACATACTTTATCAGGGGGTCTTTTGAGTGGGTGGTGAGAGCTGCCATCAGAACCAAAAAGAACACTAGAACAGCCACGTTGGAGAGGGTGGGGAGGAATCCAAGGCCACAGAGGAGCCGTCCAAGTGTTCTTGAATCTAGAAATCAAGTGGTAGAGGGAAAAAAACCTTCTACTAAGGGATAAATCTGATTTTTGAGGGGAGAAGGCCAAGTTTATGATACAACTGCATGTTTTTCAGGAGAAGCCTACAAGTGAAAAAATAAATATCTGAAGCTTTGTCTTTTCATGGTGAAATCACAGTTGACAGTGTGTGGTAAGCCCAAATTAGTATAGTTCCTAGGCACAAGCCCAAAGGTACAAATTCATTGGCATCTGTACTGTACAAATATGTACATTACAGAGGCCGCCGCCATTTTCTTAAAAAGCAGGTACTTGATTAAATGGATCACACAATTGGCAAAGCCCCAGACCCAGGCTTCTGTTTGAATATTTCACTTTGTAAACTCTTCACGGGAGAAAAAGTCCATCTTCCAAAAGACACAGCCAGGACTGGCATTGTGGCCTCCAGCTTGCTGCACAGGTGTGCGGGCCATAATTTACCTTAGTTAGTGCAGAACAGACGTGACCCAGGATGACTTAATTCCAACCTTCCTGACTCAATCTTTGTGCAAATCTCTCCTACAACCATCTTTTCCTGCTCCAGCCCACATTTCATTTTCCCTGTCACTCTGTAATTATTTATTATCTGGGACCATAATTGTATTGTTTATAGCAGCCATGCAAAGTCTATTATTAGGAGGAAGAAAAAAAATATACGTCTTAGCCCAACTAGATTCTCATATGTGGGGAATAAAGGATGTTGGTCTCTTAGAGCTCTGTATATACAGCTCTCTGTGTTCAATTTCCCTAAAAATGAAAATTGCCAAGAAGCAAAATGTGCAGGAGATGGATGGGTAGATGCTGCCGCCGCTTTCCTGAGTATGGGTGGTGACTGAGTGACTAGAAGCCACTGGTGACTCGTCCTATGGCTTCTACATTCAGACAGCCGTCAATGGCCAATCTTTCCTTGTAGCAAATCACCCCCAGCATCTCTATCTGCTTCTCTCAATCATTTTCCTGGCTTTTCCCGAAACACACCACCAGACACAGCCCCAATTCCAATCCTGCAGAGAGAGAAGGTGGGGGGGGGGTGTTGAAAGGAGATGCTAAGAATTAGTCGCATTTTTCTTCTCTGCTTCTGATGTACACATTTCAGCATCTGATCTTGGGTCACATAAAATATTTACTTCATCATCTGTGTTGGAGGAAAATGTCACTTTTGGTTTTTTTTCTTCAAGTCCTTTAGTTTAATTACAAAAGATGTAAATTGTGGTCTCACCTGTGGGAAAGAAAGTTACTCTTAACAATGAGGTGTAAATTGGTGTCGGCTTAATCTGTTCTCCTGAGGAATAAAGTCCAGCTCAGGCCTCCTCGCCCTTATTTTTTGCAAGAGTACCTGGAAATTAATGTGTCCTTGGGAGTTCTGGGAGTATTTCCAATTCCTTAAGGTGAGAGAGAGAGAGAGAGAGCGTGGTTTCATGCTTGATGCTTCTATCAGCAGTAAGAACATTTATTCTGTTCCATTCTCAACCTTTGTTGAACTATATGGACTGAGGCTACACTGTTTGACCTCAGCCATGGACAGCAAAAGTTCATCTTTCTCTGGACTCTTGTCTCTCCCCAGCATTTGTGGCCTCCTGCATAGCCCAAAATGGAATGTAATTATTAGGGGAACCAGCACGTTATTTATTCACTGACCTTGGGATCCTGGGGGAATCGAAGGCTCTATTCTTTCACTTATGATGTTTTACATTTCAAAGAGCCTAGCGCTCTTTGATATTAAAGAATGAAATGCGCAATGTAATTGTTATTGTTTTATGACCTTTAATAGGTTAATCAGGCTGTATCAGGTTTCCCACTGTACAGTTCTCTTCCAAAAGAAATGATCTGCATCATAAGAGATGAATTCTGACTAAAGGGCTCAGCATTGATATTGGAGAGAATGAATATACTGAGATACTTAAATTCTTAGAAGAAAAAAAAAACGCAGTCACTTTGCTAACTTCAGTCTCTCTGTAAGTATTGAAGGGTCTCCAGCTTTGATGTTGTTGATAATTTGGGCCAGATAAGACCTCATCATGTGTGGGGCAGTCATGCACACTCTGGTCTTTGTTTCTGAAATGTCAACAGCACCTCTCCCATCTTAGTGACAGTCAAGTGTCTCCAGACAATGGCAAACATCTTCTGGGGAGCAAAACTTACCCCAACCGAAAATCACAAAGGAAATACAAAATGTGGAACAAGATGATGTGGGGTGAACATGCTCTCTAATGATAATAGACACAGAACCTACTTCTTTTTTAAAAAAATTCAAATATTTACTGGTACATTATAAATACACATAATCATCCCATTCAACATTGAGAGTTTGTACCAGAATATGACATGACTTGATTCTCATTTTTTTTTCTTCCCCTACCAACCCTGCAACCCCTACACCCTATATACATAGGATTTGTTTCCTTTTTTATTACTATCACATTCTTTTCTCCCTCGTTATTTACCCTTACACACTTTGCTTTCAAATATTTTCTATTTCACAATATCAACTATATATACTAGAACTCATTTACATCTTCATTTTCTCATACCAGAGAAAAGATATGATATTTACACATCTGTGACCTATTTATTTCACTAATGAGGATGTCCTCAAAGTACATCCATTTCAGTATGAATGACTCAGTCTTATCATTTTTAATGGCAGAATAATATTCCGTTCTATAAAAGAAGCACATCTTTATCCAGTCTCCTGTTGACGGACATTTTGGTTGTTTCCAAGATTTAGCAATCACAAACTGAGCAGCTATAAACATGGGTGCACATATGTTGCTCTGATATGAATCTTTTAATTCTTTTGTGTATATATCCAGCAAAGCAATGGCTGGGTCAAATGGGACCTCCAATCCTAGCTCTTTGAGGAATCTCCACCTACTTTCCACAGAGGTTGTACAAGTCTACACTTCCACCAACAGTGGAGAAGGGTTCCTTTTTCTCTGCAGCCTGGCCAACATTTGTTGCTGGCTAATGACAACATAATGAAAGGTCACATTCACTGAAAACTTACTGTGAACCATTTAGCATTATGCTAACTGTCTTGTGTATTGGCTCACCTTTGAGTCTTGTATTGGCTCACCTTTGAGTCTCCACAAGCCTGTGGAGTAGTAATTATGATTTGCAATGTGTAGGTGAGGAAACTAAGGCATAGGGGAGTTCAAGATCATCCAGCTGGGACACATAAATGTTAAAGTTAAATATGAAGTCCTCTTATCTAGGATGTCATTTTCTGATTCATCTACTCTCCTTACAATTATACTAGGAGGCCCTAAATAATATTTGGGAATTGATTAAGCATACCTGTGTTGGGAAATGGTTCCTTATGTTGGGAAATGGTTCCTTATACTGAATAGGTCTACAACAATAATGTATGCAGAATAGAAGTATAATACAGAATGAAATGATATAAGGGAATCCTGGAAGGCCACTCAAGAGAACAAATTTGATCATGGATGTTTTGGGCCTTCCTTTCTCAGACTTTGCTGTGCAAAAGAATCATTCAGGTTTTATTGGAATGTACCTTCTTATGCCGAAGCAACAGACGCTGACCTGATATTCTGTTTTTCCAAGCAGCTCCAGGTTGATACTGCTGCTGGACTAAGAACTCTACTCTGATCAGGTAGATAGGTAGATTTTTTTTTTTTTTTTGAGAAAAGTCTTGCTTTGTAGTTCAGGCTGACCCTAAGCTCACTATGTAGTCTAGGCCAGCCTCAAACTCACAGCAATTCTCCTGCCTTTACCTCCCAAGTGCTGGGATTATAAGTGTGAGCCATCACAACTGGCACTGTGGTTTGTGGTCACCGGGGATTTGACCCTGGGCCCTTGCACTTGCAAGGCAGGCTCCAGAACCACTGAGCTAAATGCCTGGCCCCTGATCAGGTAGCTTTTAATGACCTGGGAACTCTATCTGTATGAGTGTGTGCAGTGAGATGGCGCAGTGTGTGCCTCCAGTGCCAAAAAAGCATCAGTGCAGAGTGGAAGTGGGAGGAGGAGGGGCAGGGATTGCCTTGGCTATGGGATCTGTACTGGTCTCTCAGCCATCCCCATGGGATATCCGCGGGGCACTCATAAGGGTTCACTGCCTACATGTACAGCTAAACATCTGCTATTTTAAAGGACAAATATTAATTTGATGCACAAAAACAACTACCCACCAAACATGACTTGTTTCTGCAAACACATTTTCGTGACCAGTTTTGCACTTTGAGAAGAAAATGTTTCTCCTCCACATACTATGCTGTGATGAGCTGCATGTAAAAAAAAAATACTTCATTTCCTGTTACTCCCACACCCAGAGACACTGGGCCTTGAATGAGGATGGAGTGCAACTGGCCGAGGTCCTGCAAAACGAGGAAAAAATGAATGTGGGAGGCCCCAAAAGAAAAAAAAATTAATCCAAGGAAAGTCACAATTAAAATGCTGATTACAAAGGCTGCGGACTGCTCTGCCCTTAATTTAGCTGCTCTCAGAAAGGCAGAAATGGAGTTCCATAATAAACATTCACGAAGAGATGGTCAGGATCTGATCTCCGCTAATGGCAGTGGCCTCCTCACCCAGACCACGGTGACCACTGCAGGTCACAAACTGTTGGGTGACATCTGGTTCTGATCAGAGGTCAGAATGAAGGGGATGCATTGTGAGTCACTTGGTGCTCTGAACGCATTCAGCTGATTCTCCGTCCACCTTGCAGGGGGGACACAACAGAGGGATATTTGTGGGGATGAAGAGATGGACCATAGTGAATGCAAAGGCTGAGCGGCTGAGGAGTGGAATGAACCAATTACTGCTAATATTTTCTACTCAGATAGAAGGTGGGAGGTCTGCAATGGCGAGAGATTGTATAGATTTCAGGTTACCGGTAGCACTGCCCTTCAAACTACATTGTGTTGATGGAGGACTAGTGTTAAGCACAGGTTCATTCACCAATAAATACCCGCTCTGTGCCTGGTCCTGGGATGCACAAATGAACACGCTGTCACCCTTGTCCTTGAGGGTTATCCAGGATGAAGTGTTTCCTATTTGGGAGTAAATGGTGTTACACCTTTATGACTTTTATCATGCGCACCGCTCACACTACTGATGTTTACTCAATACATTTTTTAAAAAAAATAATCTCTGTTTTCACACATTTAACTCGACTCATCGTAAGCAACAGTATCTGTGAAATTAACCTGTGTAAAGGTCATTGTAGGGCTGAAGAAACCAATTGTTAAAACATTTTACATGTACTTACATGACTGCTAGAAAACAAATCCTGCCCAGCGTTAAAAAAGTGTCTGCTGCTCCTCCTCCCCCAGCCAGGACCGAACCTTCTCCCACCCCAACCCCATGCACTTCCCAGGATCCAACAAATACAGCAGGTCCAGACAAGACAGATGAGGGATACTTTACACCTTGGTGCTGCACTGGGAAGGGTGAATTTTGACTTGCTGGAAGCCATCTCCTAACTATCCTGCTCGTGTATACCTTTCAAGTTTTCCATTTGGGGTTTTACAAAGAATGTCTGGCATGCAGTAACCTTACACAGTAACCTTAAAGACAAAGCCAACCCTTCTGCTCAGAAAGCTTGGTAGAGAGGGTTCCAGGCTCCAAGCCTTCAGGATGAGAAGTGACATGGCTTCTAACAGCAGAGTCTTTCTCTGTAAAATGAGAATGATGTCAACAGTTCCTATTTTGTGTGTTAAGTCAGGATTTTTCAATGTCATTCCTACAGACATCTTGTGGGTCACTGGCCTTGTATTTTAAGGTGTTTGCAGAAAACTCAGCTACTATCCACTAGATGCCAGCAGCACTCCCAAGTCCTGACAAGTGATGAATGTCTCTAGACATTGTTGTGTGTCTGATAGTGGGAAGATGACTGGACTGAAAGAAACATCCAGCTTAGGATTGGGCACCAGCTATGAGCTTAAGTGTGCCTCACACTTATCTCTGCTATTTAAGTCTACTGGCTGTTTGAATGCTCATGCAGCCTTGTCAGTCAGGCCTTGTTACTAGTCCCATTTTACAGATAAGGACAATAAAGTGCCAGAGAGGAAAAGGAACTTTTCTAAACACGCACATTTAGCCAGTACTAGCACCAGACTTCTAACATGTCTGTCTCCAGAGTGCATGATCTTAAATGTTCTGGTTTCGATCTTTTATAACAGAGGAAGTTTCCACAAGAAAAAGCACAACGGCGACCACTGTGAGGAGGAGGAGGAAGCAAACTTATTCAGTACACAACAGGCTACACTTTTCAGTTTAAGAACTGTATTGCCAAAAAATAAAATGAAATAAAATAAAATAAAAGATACTAGAGTAGAGATTGAAATGTGGATAATGGACAAAGAAAATTTTATAACCTAGTGGTTTGTATATATACACACACATACACACCTTTCTCAAAATAACTAGAAAATCTTAACTTTTCTAAAGTGTGTATGTATATGTACACACACATACATCATCTTTCTCAAAATAACTAGAAAAATCTTAACTTTTCTAAAGCTGGTAGAGCTTAAAGACAACAGAAAAGATAGTTCATCATATAAACCTGAAGCTAAGCACAGTGGTGAGTTTCTGCTGCTCAGGAAGCTGAGACAGGGGTATTGTTTCAGCCTAGACTTCAAGGCCAGTTTGTGCAATAAAAAAAGAGGAAATAAACAATGAGAGAGAGAGAGAGAGAGACAGACAGACAGACAGACAGAGACAGATAGAGATAGAGAGACAGACAGAGGAAGGAGGTAGAGAGATAGAGACAAGAGACAGAAAGATTGACAAACAGAGGCAGAGGGGAAGAGACAGACATAAAGATGGATAGATAGAAAACACAGGGAGACAGAAACAAAGACAGACAGACAGAGAGAGAGAGAAAGAGAAGTGGAGGGGAAAAAAGGAAGAAGCGTGCTCACACAACTTCTAACTGACATTATAAGGAGTTCAAGGAATTAAAAAACTATTAAGATGGAACAGAACTACTTTATTATGGTGGAAAGATACAATTTGTGGCAAATCATGCTGTAGTCAAGTGGCTACCCAATTGGGGATGGCAACCAAGGGCAGAATTGTGGTCCTGTTCCCTCAGGACCTTTCCCAGCTGCACTGTCCTGAGTGACAAGGATATATTAGAGCTTGTGACACACCCTAAAATCCACATAAAGCTCAAAAAGGCTGAGACCCAAGGCAGGAGACATTGACCTTATATAGTAGCTGGAGAACGAGTTCTCCTGAAAGTCTTTCCACAAGGGCAGTGGCATTCACTGTCCCCGGAGATGAGGTAGAGGTTCACACAAATTCTCACGTGTGGTTCTCCTTGAAAAAAAAAAGTCTCCCACACAAAAACAAAGCCAATGTACTCCAAACAAACACGTTTAAGCACAGGCTTTGAATGTAGAAGATATACCTTACAGAAATGCATGAAATTGAAACTGAAATATATGTGAAGAATAGCAATTCAGGAAGACACTGACAACTCCTCCCTCTAAAGTTTTCGAATCCAGACTAACACTGACTTATTGAGTTGGTCATTGTTGAACACAGAAAAATGAAAGCTCTCCTCCATTTCACCGAAAATCTTTGCATTTCCACCAATCTGAAATAGCAACTTGCAATTAAATCAATTAAGCAATGAAAATCAAATATTCCATTAAAATCTAATTTTCGTCCTATCTGATTGGCTGTAACTCAACTGGGCTGGAAACAGACGAACAGCAAAGTGACTCCAAGTCCAAGACACAGAGACAGGAGAAAAAGCAAATGTTAAACATGTTCACAGAAAATTCAATCAGAGTATTTTCTGTTTCTTCTGCTGTGTCAGTTTAACCATTAGGGGTTCCCCCAACATAGGCTTTCGGGACTGAAGCTGCAGACTGAAAAGAGAATAGCAAGATCCCTTTCTCTTCTCCCTTCCTTTTGCAATCATGTCCTTGAGGTTTTTCTTTCCCGCTCTTGGAATGTGAAAAGGCGGCGAGTCCACGCTCGCGTTCGGTCGGAGCTGTGAGTCTATGCGCACTCCAGCACGCCTGAGATTCAGCTGCTCCGACTGACAGATTGAAATTGGCTATGTTTGCTGATTCAAGGAGCTTCCGGAGCCCAGTGTGTCAAGGACGGATTTATTCTTCTTAGTAACAAAATGGAGGAGTCGTCTCTTGGGGATTTGGAAGAAAGAACGTGCCAAATGACTTACATACGCAGTTTCCCTCTGTTCTCGCAGGTGATGTGAACTAGCTACTTCCGTCCCTGCAATCATCTCATGGGGGTGAGGCTGAAAAAAAGTGGAAAATGACTGCTCCAAGGGCTGGACTGCTCCAAGCTGTGGACAGTCGGGAGAAGACAATCACCCCTAAGAAATAGGCTTTTCTAAGGTGTGCTTGAGGTGGTCCAGATTAAACAGATCATATGTGAATTTGTAAAATACAATATATAAATAGGCAAAAAGAGAAGATTTCCTCAAGGTAAAGCTGGCCAGGATTTCTCAGATTTTTTAAAAAAAATTAAATTGTCACAACTTTTTCAAGGCCAACCTGTGGAGATGTTCTGCAGAGCCACACAGGCCTTTGCTCTTTTTAGCCCTACATCAGGTGAATGTGTGAAGGCAAAGAACTGTGGGAGATTTCCCAAGTGCCCCAGGAAAGCCAGGGTGCACACACACGGGCTTTACGTGCACGTGTGCTGGCCAGCCACTTGCTCACCCGTGACTATGTGCTGTGGAGAGTTGGCAGGATTCCATTCAATTGGCATCATTGCTTTTCACAAAGATGTATGATGATAAATGTACATTTTAAATCTTGAATATTTAAAAAAAATCATTTATAAGAATTTTCTGTGCTTTGCTACTCACACTACCCTCCCCCCAGCATCTGTCTTTTCTGAGCAGTTGGAACAGGTTGGAAGAGGAGGAAGAGGAGCAGAGAAAGACAGAAGTTCCTTTGAGCATAAACAGCAACTCTTGAGTATCTTATTCCTGCTACGCTTGTAGCCCCACACAGTTTTTGTTCGTATTGATAGTGGGTAGAAATACAGACACTGAAGCCAGAATGCCCATGTCCGAACCTCAGTTCTTTAGCAGCTTGGTAGCCTTGGAAATATTAATTAACCTTTCTGTGCCTCTGTTTCTTCTTCCGTACAATGCAACAAACGAAGACACAAACCAAATGTAACAGCACACAAACCCTCAGGTGCAGTAGACAAACGAATGTGAAAAATCACTATGGGTGGTCCATATTTGGTAGCTTTTCTCCACAGCTTGGCATTGCCAGCCCCGAATGGAACAGTCAGTCACTATGTCCTCCCCACAAGTGCTATAACTGATAGTCACCTTTGCTACCGGATACACTGAAATGATGAAAACTGTATGGTGGGATCCTTAAATCTAAGCATCTGATCAGAACAACTGTCAGAAAACTAATGAAAATAGTCACGACTCTCTTAAAAAAACACATATGCTTAAGTCTTTGCAAGGAGTTTGGCTGGGTTAGCAGCGATAATATTTAGAGTGTAACATAGCCAGTTACTGCATCACAGAATGGCGATTCACCTTCCTTCCATATTCCCATTTTAAAGCTACTTTGAGGGACTGAGTGATTCTCTTATGCAATTCAGAGGGTCATGAAATTGCTCTTTGTGGGAGCAGCTGGTGGTAACCTCTGGGGGCCTAGTATGAAGTTGAGATCTCCACGATGGCGTTGCCCAGTGAGACCTTGCTAAAAGAAACCAGAGACTGCAGCAGCTCTCTACAAGAAGGGTGCCGAAGAACACAGCTCCTGTGTGACTATACTTGGGTTTGCAGGGGAGAAAAAAATATAATACCTGCAATAAATCCTTACATTTTTTACTTCTTAGTCAAAAGTCCCTTGTGTCCGAGAAAGTATCAGTAGGCCATTGTCAACACATAATTCTAACAGATGAATGCGTCATGCCAGACAGCAAAATCCTTGGTATTCTGGTAATCTGGAGCAGCTATATTTAAATTAGAGCTGGATAAATCTGAAATCTAAATACCACAAATACACTTAGGTGTATGGTGACTAGACGAAAACATGAAGACACAGTATTTTCTTTTGAGTTGATCAGAAATTTCCACTTGTCATCATTTGACGTCATTCTTGAGCATACCAGTTCCCCCAACCCATGATGTTTGTTTATCTGTTTTGAGATGAGATTTTACTCGGTTTTCCAGACTGGAGTCAAATACTTGGGCTCAAACAATCCTCCTTACTCAGTAGCTGGGACTCTGGGCCCAAGCCACTGCTTCAGACCCCAAGATTTTCCTTTGGGTCTCTGCTGTGTGTAATCTTAGTCTCTCACTCTTTAAGCACTACTTAGAAATTCACCTGTTTATCTAAAGTCAGAGGCCACTGAGATTATTAAGAACCAAAGATGATTCTTATCCTTTTCTACTCTGCAAAATAAGGGAGTCACGCTAGCATTGTGCAGAGGCCTATTAGTGCTGCAGCTTTGTGATACCCCTGAGCTCTGGAGAAGTTTGCAGCCTTGGGGTAGAGGAATGACTAGTTTATTTGTAAAGCCTGGTTGATACCGGGTGTGCTATAAATATTTATTGCATATAAGACCAAGATTTATTCCCATGCTGGCTCTCAGAGAGAGTGTGATGGGTAAATAGAATTATAAGTCTTCAACATTGGTCACAGCTTGGCTCCTCATGGTGCCATGAAAGTCATTCACTTGCCTATGACTTTTACTCAACACCTACTAGCTTCCAAGCACTATGATAATGCTAGTGTCCAATATAGCATGTCAATAGTGTGCGATGAGTGAAATCAATGAATGAATGAGTCATTATTTCTTCTCCATGGAACAGAAGTAGACTGCAGTAGAGAAACAAGACATCCATCATATAAGCGACCAATAAAAATATAATTACCAGCTGAAGAAATGATTTGAAAGAGAGAAATAGAATGGTATCAGAGAAGGTTTGGCTAGAAAAGTGAATCCTAAGCTGGAAAATAGACAATGAAAAGCTGTAAGTAGGTGAAGGGGATGGATGGTGCTTACAGGCACAGAAAAAGGGTGAGCAATGTGGTCACAGAGCCAACAGGGTGCAGGACCAGGGCACAGTGGCATGAATAGGGGCCAGTGCGTAGGACACACAGCTGGCAAATTGGAGACTCTGTTAGCGAATAGCCCTGGTTTATCAAAGCAAACTCAATGTGGAAGAGGTGTTGCAGAACATGACAGTGGTTGAAGTCACCCACCCTGTCTTGTGTCCAGGTCTGAGCTGAGGAGTCACCTGAAGAGAAGGAAAGGATAAACTTAGGTGTCCTATAGGAAAAACAGTGGAGAATGACCATTTCAGAAATGTTACGGGCTCGTGCCCATCATCTGTGACGAGGAAAAGGTTGGGGGCAGGGCCCAGTTTGGCTTTCAGGGCCAGCATGCCTTCTGTGCAGCTGAGCTGGGCCTGGTTAATTTCCCTTTCTAATGAGACTAGCACAAAACCCATCCATTTAGGCTATTCAGCTTTTAGGTAAATGGACCAAGCTGTTGGGTAGAGGGGAAAGAGGGGTTGACATTGATGGATGGAGTTAAATACCAGTGCCCCCTCTTCACACAGACTTTTCTAAAGCAGTATTGTGATGGAAAGGCCTAGAAGATTCCAGGTGGGTAGGCCAGGCTGGACAAAGCCCAGTGTCTCCCCAACAGGGGGAGGTGAATGGCGAGATGGGGGTCCCCTGTCTGAGTGGCAGTGTTGCCTTCAGGTCTGACAACAGAGTGGCATCGGGAGGAGTTCTCCGAACAAGGCTTGATTCTCATGGGAAGCCATGCCTGGGTGTCATTCCGTGGGACATATGGACTTGCCCTTGGAACAATTCAGGTTTTTGTCCAGAATTACCATCTGAGTGATAGGCATTGGCCCCATTCTCTCTGTGGTACTCTCTCCCACCCCAACTCTTTGGACAAAAACTTATTAATTCTCTTGGTTCTCAATCACACTACTCTGGGTATTTTTTTTCTCCCCTTCAAACCCCAGTATAGTCACCCAGGAGCTGTATTCTTCAGCATCCTTCTTGTAGAGAGCTGCTGCAGTCTCTGGTTTCTTTTAGCTAGGTTTCACTGGGCAATGCCATCGTGGAGATCTCAACTTCATACTAGGCCCCCAGAGGTTACCACCAGCTGCTCCCACAAAGAGCAATTTCATGACCCTCCAAATTGCATAGGAGAATCACTCAGTCCCTCAAAGTAGCTACACAGTGGAGTATGTCTGTGCTTAAATTGAGCCACTTACAACAGTAAATAAATAAATAGACAGCTTACATAATGCCCAAACTTACATTTTATGTATTTATTTGGGTATTATATTTGTATAGAAATAATATACATAGATATTCATACAATGACATTTCTTCATTGTAATGGAAAATAAAGTAACCCCAAATGTATATTTTTTATGGATTTTCTTATTTGTTTAATGTAAAGGATACATATTTATGTGTGTAGTTTTTTTTTTTTTTACTGTTAGATGTAACTATGTAGACAGATGAGAAGAAAGATAGATGGAAAGGTGGAGGGCTAGATGGCTCATTAAAACAAAAGAATCTGTCAATTGTACTGTGAACACAGGTTGTCTGTTGCCTGTGTATTTACCTGGCATCTCTTTGGGGATTGCGAGCAGACTGAGAGCAATCATTTTCTAGTTCATGTTCATCCCCCTCATTCTCAGGCTCTTAAAGAGGGCCTGGCATGCAGCAAATACAATTTGCTAAGGGAATCAGCACTTCACACCTCTCATGCATACATGCCCTTACACTACCATCCAAGAAGGAACACATAGTCCATTCTACTGGACTTCAACATTGACTCAAGAGATTTGCCCAGGTAATTGTGATTGTCTGTCATCTTTGTTTTCCATGATGATGTGGAGTTTAGAATCTTTTTCCCCAACAACCAGGCAACACAACTGTACCAAAGAGGCTGCTCATGTCAGTTTCCTGTATTTTAACTCACTACAACTGCAGGGATCTGGGTGCTGTCCTCGGCACAAGCATTCTATGAAAGGTTTAGCTCCTCCAGAGTCATAGATCAGCTCACTGTTATTAACAAATATTTGGACAGGAAGAAGGTTGTGCACAGAATTATGTATAATGGATTTGCCTTTCTCTCTCACTGCAACTGTTCCAGCCATAAGTGACCACCACTTGACCAGAATAGAAAGTGATTTCTGACTCCTCAGTGGAATAAGAATATTCATACTAATATTTTGATCCTCAAAAGTCAGAGTTGTAAGAGAGCTTGGCAATAATGTAAATCAAAGCTCAGGGAAGCTAGCACCATACTCAAATCTATGCGGGGCACAATATGCTTCAGGAGAACAGCAAACCAGCAGTATGTACATTTGCCTGTAGTTTGTAGCTAGGTATATTCACTACACCATATGCTGGTTTCTTTAAGTAACCCATTACACAGAAATTAAATATCTTGCGACAGATTGTTTTGACAGTGGAAAAAAAAAAAGAAAGTGGGAAAGAGTGGGAGAGATTTAATTTTTTAAAAAAATGCATTTGACTGAAGGCAAAACGTTAGGTAGATGTTAATTTAACAGATGTCTAGTTTTGCATCATCCGCCTGAAACGGGCAATTTCTGGCAAGCCTTCCCACCACATCGCAGCAAAAAAAAATACTCTCAATTCCACATGGATCTGCCTTTCACAACCTTCCAAGTGAGCCATTTTCATTCAGAGGAAAATGCCTGAAATTAGTCAGGAAGATGCTTACACCTGGTGATAGTTTGGAAGGAGGAGGAGTCCACAAATGTGCTGAGGTATTATGGAAGGCAAGGCGGCTTCCAGCAACTTTTTAGTAGAGGGGGAAAAAGCAGAAGGGAATGTATTCACACTGAAAAACAGCTAACACATCACAGTGTAACCGGGGATGGTAAAACACAGCTCCATCATGTTAACTGGTGGAGTTCGTTTTTGAAGATAGATCACATGTGTCTGTCAGATCCAGAGAGGTATTGTGGAGACATTGCTGAATTTATAAAGAATATGTAGAGGGAAAGCTCAGAATTCATCTGTTCCTCAGCAGCTTGGTTTTAGGAGGCCCCACCCTTCCTTACCTACTGGGCTTACGTATGATTCTTTTTTGTTTGTTTTTTTAGGTTTTTTTTTGAGACAGGGTCTCGCTTTATAGTTCAGGCTGGCCCTGAGCTCAGCCTCCAACTCATCACAGCAATCCTCCTGCCTCTGCCTCCCAAGTGCTGGGATTACAGGCATGAGCCACCACGCCTGGCACTGTGGTATGTGGTATGTGGTACTGGTTGCTGCTGGGCGTGAGTCTCCACGCCCAGTATTGTATGTGGTTAACTGGGGATCAAACCCGGGTCCTTGCGCTTGCAAGACAGGCACCAGAACCACTGAGCTAACTCCCCGGCCCTTACGTATGATTTTAATGGTGAGGAGTTACGGAAATGTGCTAGTGAAGCAGAGCTCCCTGAGAGCTGAACTGGGTAACAGCTTACCAGCTGACATAATGTTCAATTGGGTGTCTGGTAGATATTTAATGAGACTTAATTCAGCATTTGTAATTTCATTTGGGAGCCAAACCATTTCATTTTTAGGGCCTGTGGTAGTTTCATAAGCCTTGAATAGCTTAAAGGTATGAGATATTGTTCAGTGGCACATAGGAAAAGCATCCTATGTTAAAGAAAACAGAGCTCATAGGTCGCAGGTCAGTATTATCCTTAATCTTTGCACATTTAGGTTATGGTGCCATTTGTTCCTTGCAGAAGTCTGTAATATCACTTTGTTGTGCCTTGTGCTAGTGAAAAGGCCATCAGAGCACAGTCCCTAGCTCACTTCCCACTGTGACACGGGATTCTGGAAAGAGGGAAGAGAGGTAGGAAAGGAGGCAGCGAGGGGAGAAAGAATGGGAGAATTCCACTACAAGGAAATAAGGTTCTCTTCTTGTCATTCAAAGGCTGTTCTACTATTCATCAGGATTATTAATGAGCAGGATTTATTTTAATAGCAAAAAATTTGTTGCAACTAATACAATGAAACACTTCACTTTCAGGAAGCTAAAAGTTCAACTGCCTTCACCCAATACAGATACTCAACAATCACAGAATATGTTAGACAGCTGTGTGTGTGTGTGTGTGTGTGTAAGAAGGAGTATGGGTGTGTTTGACCATTTGATTCAGCATTTTTATTTTTAGGCATTTAAAGTAAATGGTCTATATCTTGTTTCTTGGCAGAATATGGCAAGAGGCCATCTTTAAGGGCTGAGAGAGATTAATGATATTATGGCAACCTTTGGAGAATGAAAGAAAATGGGCCTAGTCTCCAAACAGTTCAACAAAAGGAAGTATGTGTGTGTGTATACATATGCCCATTCGGGCTTCTGTGATGTCATAAATGCCACGCTGCAGAATGCTGTCCCCAGGTGAGTCTGCTTTACCTGATGAACATCACAACCATGGGGAATGAGGGAAATTAGTCCTGTGAATTCCAAGAGGCAAAAATACACAAGAAGAGAAAAATCCAATGGGAAGTCAGACAGTTTACAGCAACACATGTTCCTTCTCATGAGAGCAATACCAAGTCAAGGGCATGATCTGAAATTGAAGAAATTGGTAGAAAAAAAAATTAAACCACTCTAGGACTGCAAAAGGAAAAAGAAAAAAAAAAAAAAAACCCTGTCAACACAAAGGACTCTTTCTAACTCTCTGAAATTCTAATCCAGTAATCATGTCTGTCTTCTAAAGCACCTTTCATCTGACTATCTCAAAGTCCTTTATGGTATTAAACACTCACTGAATCCCTGAGGTGGGTAAAATTATTCTAGTCATTTTACAAATGTATCTATTCTCTCAACCCTCTCATCCTGGACAGTGATAAGTCTGGGAATAAAAAAAAAATCAAGAATCGATGAATGACTGGAGTCCTTATTCCTTTAACCTGTCTTATAATTACCTAGGGGAACAGTCCTTGATCTACCATGGCAAGGAGCCATTATGAATTGAAGGTAAGGTTTTGATTTCCAGGAAATGATCTTAATATATGCGAACATGGTCTCATTCCTACCCTTGTTTTCACCTTCCCCTCTGTCCCTTAAACTGGAAGAACTGAAGAATATGTTGGAAATGTGATACAACAAAATAATAGAAGTGATTAGAAGTGCAAAGAGAAAATGAGCTTTGCAGATATTTCCATGTCCTCAGACTTAGAGAAGAGAGTTTAGTCAGTTAGACATGTGACCCTCAACTAGATACAAGACCTCTATGAGCCTCTCTTTACATCTCTGTGAAGAGTAAGTTAAATTATATAAATGCAGAAGTCCCCAACAGTACTCTGATTTGTTGTATGATTCCATATTTAGAGCCAAACTAGCTTCTGTATTTTGGCATGCATCTTCATTATGGTATATATATTTCAAAATAGGTCAGAACACTAAAGTGCTCCTGGAAGCAATGACAAGGCCAGAACCATTGTTTTGTTTTTTAATGTGCACTATTCCTATTGGATCCTGAAGAACAAATGTCTCCATTCAGATTCCCCTGCTAGGTAGATGGTGCTGAAGCAGACCAAGTGAACTACAAGGCCAAGTCCCAACGGAATAGCCTGGTGCTTTGGACTGACTCGTTAAGAAGCTGTCCAGAGGAGGTGATGTGACTGTCCTTTGAAGCTGAGATAACTGGAATCCGTGTCCCCAGAACCACCCGGAAAGCCAGTGTGATGAACTGTCAATTATGGGACAAGGGACAGAAGCTTGGTCCAAGGATGTTAAATTGTAAATGAGCTCACAGAAGTTGACAGAGTGGTTGGCACGCTCTTGAGGGTGGCACAAAGCAATAGCTGGTGCTCAATTGTCATTCCTCTTGCCTTGAACATGCCCTCCCCCTTTCAACCAAGTCCCTGCCAACTCTTCGCAGTAGGATAGCTAAATCATGAGACTATCCAGTGTAGGCACCCACTCATGATCAATCCTGCTCACTCCTTCCTAATTTAGGCTTACATCTCAAGGAGTATTTACCTTCTGTGCAACCTTCTGTCACTTCAGTACTCAGTGCAGCAGTTAGCACAGACTTAACATTAGTCATCCGAGGGGAGGTCTGAGATCGCAGCAGCACGAGGCTCCATTTCTCCAAGAATGATTTCCTTTTAGGTCAGAGATTGCAACCCCGGTTCACATGCTTAGGGTGCTTAGCCACATCACGTCATTTATGGGGAGATCATTCTAGGAGATGATGGCCCATTTGATTCTGAGGTGTATAAAAAAGTCAGGCACGAGCTTCTAAGATTAACCATGGAAAAAGAGAGAGAAGCTGGTGCCTGGCTTGAAACCAACTGACACAGATCATTTAGTGTCAGCTTGTCATTCATCAGTTTGTCTACCCAGCATGGCGGTTAAATGAACAAAGTCTGGAGGAAATGGAAGGGGGTTCAACTTTCTGCTCACCCCTTTCAATGTGACTATGCTATTTAACTTCCCCGTGTCTTGCATTCTCCATCTGTAAAATGTTGATAATGCTTCCTAACTAGTGGAGTATTCCAAACAATGAATAAGCTTGTTCCCATCTAATAAGCATCCGATAACTTCTACTATTACTCAGAAATCATTATCCCTATCTCTCTTTGATATGCACCCTATATGGCACGCTCAAGTTCTGCTCTTAAAAATATTGTTCATAGTGAGGTGTGTGCCTTACTGAATCCATACAGATGATCATAATTTACTCAGGGAGGGAGCTTTGTCCACTAGGCTGTGCAGCAGATATAATTAAGATTATTATGCTCAAATTAGGAAGATAAAATGGCATGTTAATGGTGAGTATTCAAATAGGGCCTTTTAAAGGTTCACAAACTTTGGTTACACTCATAAAAGCAGAAAATCATAAATATCATGTGAAAGCACAAATCAGATTTTAGTGTAAATGGCTTTTGTTAGTGGCCCTTTATTGTATTTAATGTATAATGCACCATTGGAACGTCATACATTTTTGAAGATGTAGAAATTAACTGTGACTGTTTCCTTCCTCTGGGAATCATAATAATTAAATCTTTCTGAAAATATGTTTATCTAGCAAGTGTACGCTACTGACGCGTGACTCACTGTGTGTAGGTACTTGAATTAGATCATTTTAGAGAAGAGGGACTTTGGCTGGTCTGTCCTCAGGACACTGTTTTTCTGAAGTGGTCATTTTGATAAGGCCATCAGAAACATCAAATTGCATGAGTGCAAATTATAGAGAAAAGCGTGTACCAAAAGGTGTCAGACATGTGACCCTAGAGACTGGGCATAGTGGCATCTGCAGCCTTAGGCATAGGCATTATGACGTTCATTTAGTGGGAACATTTCACTGAGCTGACAGAGAGGAAGTAACTTTACCATCTGCCTCAGTTCAAACCAAGCTTCTCAGGCTCTAGAAAAGATACTCTACTACCACAACAATGCTCATAAAAAGCTCAGTCATTGAAATCGTTCAATCACACTTAGGTGTATATTTGACTTCTAATTGCTGGGGAGGTGGACTAGGTATGTGGATGCTACTACATTTAAAACAGCCCTTTTACAAAGTATACATTCCCAAGATGCCCAGAATGAAGTGTTAATTCTATCCCTCATAGTACATGTTATTGCCTGAAATTGTATCTTATCCTTTATATTCATTTTCATTTTAAAGTTTTATGTCTCCAGCTAGAATATCAACTCCATGTGGGAAAGAATTCATTTTATTACTTGAGAAGCCCTGTAGCCTCTCTCCCAGGAGCCACATAGTTTACATTTGTTATCTGAAAGCATGAACAGGAGACGAACAAATAAATGAATGAAAACACTACATAGCTGTATGTGAAATACATGTAGCAAAGTCTAATGTGATAAAGTTCTAAGTTTCACGACACACGAGATGTGAAAGGATAAAAGGGTCCCTAATAAGTTGCAGGGCAAATGAGGTCAAGCCATCTCTTTCTACAATTGACACTATACAGACCCACCCACCCTGCTGCAGCTGTCAGTCCTTCTGTATTCCACAGAAGTGAAGATATGGCCCTGGTATGGCTATGCTAAATGGTAGCATTGATTTCTGTGTAATATAATAGGATACTTTCAAATGTCTATCTCGCAAAGATGATGTCATCCACACTTTCTTCTCATTTTTGCTTACAGCAGGGTCACGTTCCATGTAAACATTTCTCTCCTGGCCTCCTGGAGAAGAATAGTGCTAACTGCCAAACATCTACGTATCTGTCCCCAGTAGTGGGTCAAGTATACACAAACACTTGGTGAATTCAGAGGTGAGTTATGCTCTTGGAACTCATTTGTCTCTGTATAGAGCTACTTTTTGAGTTGAAATATACAATATAGTCAGCCATAGTACTGGAATCCAAGTTGATGTTACAGTTTACATTATGAATCTCTAAACAAAAGGTACCTCAGGAAGTAGCCAGGTATGGAAGGAACAGCCATTGCCAACAGAGTTCAATTAAGATAAGAACACAGTGGGTTAGACTGGGCCTTTTAACTAGTTGGTACGGCTAATGTTCTGTTGAGAAGATGATGTGAACACACAAGAGGAGAATGCCGCACAGGGACACACGAGGTGACTACTGTGGGACGAGAGAAGCAGGAAGGGGAGTTGTATAAGTGAAAGCTGGAAGAATACCAAGAACTGCCAACCAAATATTAGATATTTGCAAGAGGTAAGAAAGGATTTTTTCACAGATTTCATAAGAAGCATGGTCTCAACGATACCTTCATTTTGGACTTTTATACTCCAGAAATATTTCTGTTGTTTTAGCCCACAAATTTCTTTGATTTAAAGTTGAAGTTATTACCCTTTGAAACTGATAGTATGGTCACTATATCTAACAGAGAAGGAAAAAGTTAATTAGGGAAATATTGGCTAGTCTTAGTGAGAGAAAAGGTAGTTCATCTATTATGTTATTGCTCAGCATAGTAACACTACACACAAGTAGTCATCCACGTGGTGAAACACATATTCCCTTCCCCACATTTGTGCATCATTACTGTCTAACTTTGTCCTTTTTCCCCATATCCTGTTTGCCTTCCCTTCAGGTCTGGACTCATAAGGTGTACAATGCCACTGGGGACCTTCTGGTCAAAGAACTCAAGAACCTTTCAGATTTGGCTTTTAGCCCCACGTAATGTGGTATGCTGGGATATCAAGAATTACTGGGAAGTGCAATTCCATTTAGATTTGACCCCTCAGAGAGTCCAAGGGAGGCACAGAGGAGTGTGCCATCTCCTCATTATCCGCAAGTCTTATTGACACTTCCACGCTTATTCAGGAGATTTATGGATTCAAACACATGCAATATGAAGCTCTTGGGTGCCAGATGTGTTGTAAGTCTCCATCGGACTCACATGAGAGGAGCTGGCACATGCACCTGACTGGTAACAACTCATCTTTGATAGGAAGAACCTTCTCTGAGACTGATTCATTCCATTTGTAATTACAGTCACTCACTTTCTACTTTCTCTGCTGGGATTTTTTTATTAACTTTTATTGGTACATTATGAATACACATCGTCATTGCATTCAACATTGAGTTTGTACGAGAATGTGACATGACTTGATTCTCATTTTTTCCCTTACAATGCACCCTGCAACCCCCATTCCCTATATGCATAATCTTTGTTTCCTTTTTTCTTTATTACTGTCCCATTCTTTTTCCCCTATTTACCCCTACATTCACTTTCCTTTTAAATATTTTCTATTTCACAGTATCAACTATACATAGTCCAACTCATTTACAATTTTATTTCCTCTGCTGGGCTTTTAAAGATGAGAGAAAAACCTCTCTAGGAGAGCTCTGGGGCTACTGGTTCTTTTCATCCATTGGTGCCAGGTCCTTCCAAGCAATCTTTGTCTTCTATTCCCACCTCAACGTCCCTAAATACAACTCACCCACTGCCCAGGTTAGCTCTGAGTGGGCACATTTAGAGGCTAGTGACTCACGCAGTCACTCCAGGACACCAGTCTTTACTCTTTTCCCTCAACAATAAACACTGCCTATCGCAATCACCGCTTGTATTTCAGGGTAGGTGATTATATACTCTGCGACTGCAATTCCAATCCTCTTGACTGATGTATCAGGCATGTAAAAATCAATAGAATTTCAAAATATTTTCCTATTGTACATTGTTTCAGAGGAAAAACACTAATGCTGCCTGCAAACATCAGAGGAATTAAATGGAAGACATTATATCTTTGGTTTAAGCCGCACTTTAAATCCCCTCAGTGGTTTGCAGTCTTGCTTCTCAAGAACATAGAAAGCAATTTAAATCACGAACAAATTTCAGTGCAGATATATAGATTCCAGAAGGCAAAACTGCTATTTATATCAGGAAAGTTGGGTTAGGGTGTGTGAATATATGTGTGTGTGTGTTGGGGGGGGGGGAGTCCTGATCACAGATTCATATTGCTTTAAAATGGGATTAGTTTTTTCAGCTTGCAGAAAAATGTTTAAAGTTTTCAACCCTCCCTGAAAGCACATCACCCTTGAAAAAACAAAGCCAAACACCAAAATATAGTAAAATTCACTTACAAAAGACAGGCTCCCTGTGGCATTTAATGAGTCACCCCTCATTAACTCGGCAGGAGACAGTCAATAAATTTAATATGTGTGTATTTAAGTGATAGATCTGACAGCTATGAATTGTAAGTATGAATTTTGTCTAAGAGGAGATTCTTACGAGAAAAAAGTGAGAGCCACATCATTGGAATGTACGTAAACGGTAAATTTTTCCTGGCTACTTCCATTTATTCTGGTTTAATCAGAAGAAAAAATGGATGTTTTAGGGCATTTGGGAATAAGATGGGGAAGAGCATCATAATACTAGGAACAGAAAATCTCTATCAAGATCATATCCTCTTGTCCATCTCATTCATGAACAGGTGCAAAGTTGGACAGCTGCCACTTCTGGTCCAGTCATTTAGGAATCTCTTAAAGGAGACATCCAGGAATCTTTCTTTTGCTTCTAGCAAAGACTTGGGGGGGGGGTGAATCAGGTGCTAGATAAGACACTCTCCGAAGTCACCCCACCTTTAATTCCTGGCACCTGAGTTTCTATAGATCTACAAAGAGATTCATACTCCCTATGTTATAAATAGAGTTGTAGAAACTTTTAATTACTTGCCTGAAGTCCCACAGGAAAAAAATGGGGGGAACGGATACTGTTCTACTCGACTCCCAAAGCTACCCTGCTATATCAAGATACTGAGCTGCTCTTCAGGGGTAGGCAAGTTTCTCCTGCAAAGGGCCAGAGTGTAAATATTGTAGGCACTGTGGGCCATATGGTCTCTGTTGCCACTGCTCAGCTCTGCTGTCGGAGCGTGAACACAGCCATAGACAGTACATAAACGAACGCGTGTGGCTACGTGCCAGCAAGACTCATTTTTTCATGGACACTGGGATGTGAATTTCATCTTCATGTGTTGCAAAGTATCATTTGCTATTCATGCCCCCTTTTACCATCTAGAAATCTGAAACCTCTTTCTAACTTACAACCATGCAGTAACCTCTACTTGGGTGTATAAGAGCACAGACATTTGTTCCGGAAGATTTGGTCTCCAGAATTCTGTTGTTAACTCCCTATGTAACTGAAGGTCATAGTTGATGCTCTAGGAAGGTCTCTGAGGGTCCCCCAAATGGACCAAATTCTGTCTCACATTTGGTGACAGAACTGAATACCTGTTCATTGTCATTTTACTCTTTTTGGTTGTATGTTCCTCTCTCTCCCTTCCTCTCTCTTTCTCCCTCTCCCTCTCTTCTCTCTGCCTGTCTGTCTAACTCTCTCTCTCTCTCTCTCTGCTCTAGAGGCTAAATTTACTCTGTAAATTTAAATTTTTTCAAAGAAAAATGTTGTAATTTAAATTTTTTTCAAAGAAAAGTAAAAGTTGTATCACTTAAAGTTACTGTACCCTAACAAATGCACCTAAAGTGGCACTGCTTTTGCATGCATGAAAGCTCAAAGCCTCAACAACTCCCATGAGCGATTAATCTTCTAACACTAATTAGATATTTGCTAATTAGCGTCTGATGTGTGAAATGAAAAAACATTCTGAAGCTGAAATGAATAGGGTCTAGGAAGATAGGGCTATATTCCAGTTCCCCCTTTTCCATATTATTATCATATTTCATAAATATTAATAAGATCACATGATACCAGCCGTTCTATAAAATTATCTCTCTGAATGAGGGCTTTTGTTCAATATAATAAGGATGTGTCAATATTTTGCATATGGAAGAAAGCATTCAATGAAGGAAAACATTTTTCCTCCAATGTTAAAGAGATGTCATATATCATGAATCACTTTTATGCTTGATCAATCCATCCTGCTTTTTAACCGAGGTTGCATCTTCCCATGAGAGAAAGTAGAAACTCTTTCTCCAAATCATCACTTATCTTCCTCCCTTAACATTAATCTCACCTTGGTTTAAAAGGAAACTTAATAGAATGGAAAAAATTTTAAACTTGTGCTTCTGTGCAGGGGCAAAGCAGAAATCATAATAGAATAGTCAATTTCAATAAGAAGTCTGACTAGTAAAAAGGAGACGTTTGAATTTCATTAATTGCATGCACCAGGACAATCCTAAAAAACTCCATATGGTCTCTCAATAAAACAAAATTATAAGGAATAGGATGGAGATTCCAGTGGTCCTGACTCACGTGCAGGCTATGACAATCAAGTCGTAAATATTAAGTCACGCTGTGTTCTTAAAATGTAACATTTTGATTTGGAATATTTCCCAAGTGAAAGCCCACATTAAAAATACTTGGTTCTGAAAGAAAAGGCCTATAATAATAAACTATTGCAGTTGATGTGGAATTTTTTTTTTAAACTACTCACCTGTGAATGCTGGTCATATCACAAATTATATCTAATTACAGCATTGATACAGTAATTTGAAATGATAGCTAAGCACAAGTTGACAAAGGTGACATTGAATCATAATGACGATGAGATTATCATTTTCTTATGGTGACATTTTGTGATTATAATAAGGCTGATCGAGATTATTAAAACCATAATGAAGGGAAAGCGCCAAGAGCCAGAACAAAACATACCAAGTAGAGAGAGCCGAAGTATCTTTTTTTTTCTTCTCCTTATTCAATAGAATCTCTCCTTCTAGGTGAAAATCAAGCATGTACTCCAGACCCAGAGACCTGTGGAAACTGCCATTGGTCGGCAGCTTGTTCTACCTTCCTATAGAACGTTCTGCTTTGCAAGGCCAGAACAAGAGGATAAGGTCATCTGTGCCAATTTATCCATTTTCACCAGGGACTGTGCTCAGGTTGGCTCTTGGACTGAGAGCCAGCTCCCAGGTAAACAACACCAAGACACTATCTGTCCTGAGAGCCACCAGGACCTTCAGCTTCAAATGCATGGTGATCCCCTGGCTCTCCACTGTTGCAAACACTACGCAAATGAGAATCATCTGGAAGACATTACCCTTTCACTTATCATTAAATGGGAATAAAACCAGACAGCTTTTAATTACCAGCAACAGAGAAATGAGTCAAGGGGAATCATACCCAATCAAGACATCACCAGTCAATCTAGCGGGCTGACTGCCTGAACTTGGGAAATGAAACGATGCTCTTTCGTTCACTCAGAGGAGCCTGTTTAAATGATATCAAGTTCCAACTTGCAGATGAGACTTGTGATTCCAGTAGAATCTTGAACTTCATTTCAGAAATAGAGGGTAAATGTTTCTCAATTATTTGAAATTGCTTCCCAGCTATGTGTGTGTCTTCAAAGTTGGTATTCATTTATCTGTGGGATTCAGAGTCTGAGAGTCTCACCATGGATTCTTGAGTGTTCACCTGGAAGCAAATTTACAAAAAGAAAAAAAAAAGTCCTGCTACCAGCTTTGGTTAGGTTCAATTGTCCTAGTTTTTCAATGAAGCAGGATATAGACTGAAGGGTCTGGGGTATAAGAACTGCCTGCTAGAGAACCCCACAGTCTTTAGCATTTGGACAGTTCTCTTCCCTTCCAAATGTGAGCTGAAAGCTTGTTTGACAGCTCAGCCAACTATCGTGGCTTTGTAATTGGTACTTATTTCTCTGCAAGAGTTGTATTAAAGAGTTATGTTCTGATGTGGATTTCCCCATGTCCACATTTGTCCTTAAGAAAGTCCCTATTCTTTTATTTCATTTGAAACTTTTATGTTCTTACCTTTTAGGCTAATGGTACCCACTGAAGTTGTAACAATACCTTTCCCCAGAAAATATCTATAGCTTTAATCTTTGCCTCACATTTCGAGAGAGAGGTGGGGATGAAGATGACAGAAACTAGTATAGATTGATAGTTAGCCCCACC
>PVIR01002617.1:0-100069 GCA_004026965.1 Petromus typicus
TTTTTTTTTTTTAGGTTTTTTGAGACAGGGTCTCGCTTTTGTGGTTCAGGCTGGCCCTGAGCTCAGCCTCAAACTCACATCACAGCAATCCTCCTGCCTCTTCCTCCCGAGTGCTGGGATTACAGGCGTGAGCCACCACGCCCGGCACTGTGGTATGTGGTACTGGTTGCTGCTGGGTGTGAGTCTCCACACCCAGTATTGTTATGCGGTTACCGGGGAATCGAACCCGGGCCCTTGCGCTTGCAAGACAGGCGCCAGAACCACTGAGCTAACTCCCCGGCTCCCAAAAGTATTATTTTTATATAGCAGAGTTTCCAGGAGATAATATAGTAATATTTGAAAACTGAATACATACAGAGTTAAAGACATATTTATAGGAGAAAGACCAGATTTTATCAGAATTATTTTTATAATCATTGCATCGGACATATAGGAAATTATCAGTTTACCTTGAATTCAAAAAATAAGAGATGGTAAGTAGATGTCTTTTTGTGTGTGTGTGGTAAATCTGGCAAAACTAAAATAATTAGAATTCTTCCATTGGATAATATTGAAAGAACATTGCAAGGAGAGTGAATGAAAGAAAATCTCAGTGCATAAAAGTATATAAAAAGTGTGCATCAAAATGCATACATTGGTAAAAGGAAAAGTTTTTGGCTCCGTGAGGCAGCTTTATGATGCCTAGATGTCAGATCAGAAAATCTGACAGAAAATATGGGTTGAGTTCAGATAATTTAAGATCATATACTCTATCACAAAGAATTGGTATGAATTATGGAGAGATGGTAAGTAGAGAAGGGCTGTGACCATATTTGCATTTTAGAACTACTATTTTGATAGCAGTGTGAAGAATTAAAGTAGAAAAGAGAGATATTTTAGAAAGCTCATGAAATCATGGGAAAAGTCTTCTATAGAATGAAAAGGAATTGAATTAATTATGTCAAATATGATTAAAAATGTTTTCTTTCTTTGCATTTATATCATTATCAGCCGTTCAACTCCCACCCCCTATTTTGGATCACATATTATCACGTGAAGCTGTTTGCCTTTTAAAAAAATCTCCACAGATTTGGAAACTGACCACTGGGCCTTACAGTGACCTCTGTCCTTTCATGGATATGTGAGGGAAATGATACATTGTCCCTTGACAAATATACTTGGTTATGGCCTTTGGTAGAATCCTGTAGATTTGGATCCAGAGACTGCCACCATAAAATAGAAACCTGAAATAAATGATCAAATCTTTTGGCAAAATTTTATCCCTGCAATACTTCATGTTAATTTTTTTTAAATGACACCAGTCTACAGGAAGTTTTATCCTAGTTAAGTTTGGTAAAATTGAATTTCCATGATTTCAAACACATACTTTCTTGTGTATTCACCAAAGAAGTTAAGACTTGGGCTGGGGATTTAGCTCAGTGGTTCTGAAGCCTGCTTTAAAATTTCAAGGTCCTTGCTCTTACTTCTTTCTCTAAAAGCAGCTAAGAAGTATATGAAGAAATGCTGAACATCAGTAGTCTTTGAGAGATGCAGATGAAAACAACACTGAGCTTTCATCTAACTCCACAAACAATGGCTGCCATGTCAGAATTAACCAGCAACAAATGTTAGCGAGGCTGCGGAGAAAAGGGAACCCTTCTCCACTGCTGGTGGGAATGTAGGCTCGCACAACCTCTGTGGAGATCAGTGTGGAGATTCCTCAAAAAACTAGGATTGGAGGTCCCATTTGACCCTGCTATCGCTCTTCTAAGCATATACACCAAGGAATTAAAAGAGTCATTTCACAGCGACATATGTGCACCCACGTTTATAGCAGCTCAGTTTGTGAGTCCTGTCTTGGAAATAACCGAAATGTCCATCAACTGGAGACTGGATAAAGAAGATGTGGTTCTTATATAGGATGGAGTATTACTCTGCCACTAAAAATGATAAGATTGAGTCATTCACACACAAATGGATGTACCTTGAGGATATTCTCATAAGCAAAATAAACAGGTCACAGATGCAAAAATATTATATCTTTTCTCTGATATGAGAATATGAAGTTGTAAATGAGTTGTAGTATGTATAGTTGATATTGTGAAGTAGAAAATATTTAAAAAGAAAGAGTGTAAGGGTAAATAATGAGGGGGAAATGAATGTGGTAATAATAAAGAAAAAAACAAAGATTGTGTATATAGGGAGTGGGGGGATGCAGAGCTTGGGGAAAAGGGAAAGAATGAGAATCAAGTCATGTCATATTCTGGTACAAACTCTTAATGTTGAATGCGATTATCATGTGTATTCATAATGTACCAATAAAGATATTTTTTTTAAAAAAGTAGAATTTCAGCATGTGCCACTAAAAATAAAAAATAGTAATAAAAGTGCAAGGTCCCTATTTCAGTCCCTTGTAATGACATAGCAGAGTGCTGGGATGGAGATGCATGCCCATCAGCAGTCAATACCATACTCCACAGTATCAGGCCTGGTGTCTCCACACCTGAAATTCCAGCATATGGGAGGCAGAGGCAGGAAGATTTCTCTGAGTTTGAGGCTTCCCTGGAATACATAGTGAGCTCAGGGCCAGCTTGAACTATAAAGTGAGACCCTGTCTCAAAAAAAAGAAAAGGAAAAAGAAAAGAAGTTAGTCTTGCTTATAGAGTATTGATCACCAAAGGTTTCACAGAATCTTTCATAATAAATGGAAATTATTATCTGTATTCTTATTTTCAACAAAATAACCATGAAAGTAAAACCACGCTCTTCTTTTATTACCTAAACAATTCCTAAAAAGTCATAATCTTGTGGAAAGGGTAGTGATTGCAAAAATGTTTGTTTTACTTTGAATACTAGTTTTCATAACTGTTGTGTTTTAAAATGGGCTGAAAGGAAGAAGCAGAAATTAAAGTCTTTTCTTTTTCTAAATTGCAACAAAACATGAACAAGAAACCACTTGAAAAAATGAAAAGCGCCAAATAATTGCAATGAAGCATCTATTGTACTCTATTTGTAATGTGGCTGAGAGCATCTTGTGGGCTAAAAACATACAGAGGAAGTAAGGACTTTATTGAATACATGAATGTATCCCACAAGGGAGAGATATCAATAGTCCACCTATTTCAAAGCTTGTTCTGTCTTTAAAATACATAAACTAAATAAAATCACTAGATGATTCTAAAGAATAATAGACCTTATATATTCTAATAGATTAATTTTTACTTGAATAATGATTTTACTAGAATAGCACAACAGGAATAAGGCCTTGCTCACCATTCAGCCAATTTTCTATGAGATTCATAAAAACAGTAATGATGGTTTTTGTACTAACTATGGGTGCTTACTTTCCTTCAATGATAATTATCTTAATGCCTGTTTTAATCAATATTAACAACTAGCAATAACATGCTTTTAATTATGTTTTAAGTGAGTCCTTTATCGGACTGCTTTGGGATGCAAATTAATCAAAGGGAACTGTTAATCAAAAACATGTTACTAGCACAAAATAAATGTTCATTTAAGGAGCCATTTGAAATGAACCTGGCTCATTGCCTCTGACAACCTGCAAGGACACCGGAGCCTCTGGAGGGCTACTTCTTCCATACTTGCTGGATATGCCTTACCACTGAGAAGTTACATGGAAAAACATTAAGCAGTTCAGGTCATTCATCAGCTAACTTTTACTACTGTACTCAAGAAAATGAGCCTCCTAGGAACTTCACAGCAGATCTATTATTTCATTAGCTAAGTAATATTGAGAGAGATGTTCCTGTCACTTCCAATGGAGAAATATATTGTGCTGAATTTTACTGGTATCCCTTTAGTCTATATGAGCTGTGTTTGCAAATTTCAAAGTATTTAGGGTGAAAAACTAGCATAATTATCTCTGAACATTTTTTGTATATATTCATTTGCTTTTATTGAAATTTCTCTGGCCAGATGTACCACTGGGCAAGATTACGTATTTTATGTTACACTCCAGTTTTAGGACTGGGCTTTCTCACTATTATCCTTTATTAGTAAGATGTGAATTGAAATACCACTTTGAAAAACACTTCAGAACATTTGAAATGATAATTTAAGTCATAGTTTTAAAAGAAAGCTACATGAATAAATATTCCTTAGTGTTCTGAAAACAAATTCAGACATTTATTTATGTATATTATTTTGTTGTCTACATGGTTGCCCTTAGGATTCTTGTGTATAGTTTTCTGTTTCTTCTTCTTCCATGTTTGAGAGTTAAGACTATTAAAAAATTTCATGTGCTTTAGGGAGCCCTATTCATCATGTCCAAAGCTATTAATGGAAATAAATCCTCCAAAGGAAAATTCCTTTTGAATACTGGGTATGTGGCCAATAAATTATTCTTTAGTTGCTAATTAGTTAATCTCTCTGTCTACCTTACAATAAGCAAGCCATAACCAATTTCCAAATGTTTATTACACATGTAGAAGTGTTGATGGCTTATCATGTGGCCAAGATGACACACGATGTACTGGAGCCACCGGGAGAAAGACTGGACAGCTGTGCTCCTGAGGTGTATAGTGTGTTGAGTAGTTTCTGTTTTCTCAACAAAAACATTAAACCCACATAGCATTAGGAACACTCAGTAAGGCTCTCTGATGGTGTCATGACTTGCAAGACAGTATTTATTTGCTATCTGGATTTCTGGAAACTATTTCCTTCTTCACGGGTTTGCCCCTTGATTTCTCTTGAAGTTGTTTTTTTAATGTTTGCTTTAGTCTGTGTTTTAACTTGAGATTCTTGAACATAAAAAGCCAAAGAGGAATATTCTAGATGCCCATCTGTAGCACAGTTTGAGTATGATTATGAAATTCTCATTTGACTTTCAGAGGGGAAACGGAAAAGGAGAATACGGTTTGTCTCCTTCTCCAGTCCCTCATCCAGGAAGGTAGAATGATGTGAAGGCAAAGGCATTCCAATCAGATCCAGAACTTGAAGACAATATCTGCTCGGGAAGAGAGTTGAAGGAACTTAACTCCCTCAGCTTGACTTCTCCAAGCAGATGAAAACCACAAAATGAAAAATCAATCAAATCATTCTGAAGAAAGAAAAGTTGGTCAAACCAATACATAAAGATAAACCTAACAAAAAAGAGAATCCCTGCGGATATATGCACATATGTATATTTATACATATAGGTATATGTGTTATATAAATACAACAAAAGTGAGAATTACTAGCAGTACATCCAGAGTAGAGCACAGCTGGAAAGAGTGAGGTGCTCATCTGTCAATCAGACATAGGAGGCTGGACTCAGCAAAGGTGGAAACAAAGAAGGGAGGGGCTCTGGACTTGGGTGCAGTTACTCTCTCACAAAGACTATAAACAAGATAAAACTTTGAGACGTTCTGCATGAGTTTATTATCTGACACTCTGATTTTTAAAAAAAGTTCATCATTCACACCGATGAGATTATGCCACGTCCCATTTTAGTACAAAGAACTTTATTCACGTTATCTGACTTCATTTTCTTTGTAGGTAGCTCCTATATTTGATCTCAGATCACAAACAATGAAACTGGTCATGAACAAGACCAAACAGGGCTGGAGATTTACTTCAATGGTACAACTCTGACTTAACATTTGTGAAGCCCTGAATGAGATTCACCGTACTCAAATTTGTTTTTAACTTTAAGATATCAAATCATTTCTTGATCACATATAAGCCATAGAACTTGAACCTGAATATCAAAACAAACTCATTAATAGTAGAAAAGTCAGGAAAACTGCCAGATTTTCATCAGACTATGACACAAAGTAGGGAGATAGTATGTAGTGCTATGTTGTGATTGTTCAATTCATAGTAGTCTTTCATATCCATCCCTTAGATTACATTATATTCTCTAAATAGGTATGAAGTGTATGAATGAATTGGTAAAAGAGTAAATACATATTGCACATCCACTGAATACATTTATCACAGTGACACTGGAAATGTCAGAGTGATTCACATTCTGCGAAGTTCTTTTCTTCTATTTTTGCTATACATCACTCATTAAAATTCTATAAACATATATTTTTATCACAAAAATCTAGGGTTTCAAATTTTATTTGTCACTTTGTTTATGACAGTAAAAAACTAAGGATATCTGTTTTAAGTAGCTGATAATAGTTGATATAACTATTAAATATGAAAGCCTAATTTTAAATGCAAATTATCTTTTTATCAAAGTGTGTTTGTGTGTGTGTGTGTGTGTGTGTGTGTGTGTGTGTGTGTGTGTGTGTGTATTTGAGGAACTAAGACTTGGACTTACAAGTTATTTACTTGGACTAATGGATATCTGCCCTGCTCTGTGGGATTTTAAACTACAAGGATTACTTTACTAAGACTATTAGCCTTAAAACTTATTTACTGGGATTTACTGGGATTTAAGGATGTCTGCCTTGCCTTATGTGATCTTCAACTACAAGGATTATTGTGGGACCACCCCATTTTATGCAAACTAGAATTATGGATGTGAAGCCTCTGTACCTAATAAAGGTGTGGTAAGGTTGGAATCTTTTCCTTCTCCTGCTGCTGCAGCATTAGGCCTTTTGCTGCCACTGCTCAAAGTAGCAAGTCAACCCGTGGCTCAGCCTTTTTAATCAAGGTTCTGACTTTGTTATTTATTGATTGTTAATTCTTTTGCTATGGGGCTCACAGAGGACTGGAGTTCACCATGAGGGTTCTAGCTGCATCCACTTTCTGTCTCCCATAAGTGTGTGTATCCCAGTCAAATTGTAGCTTTCAATAACTTGAACACTGAACAAAATAAATTAGGCAAAATTTCCCTTTTTCAAGCCTTGTTTCCATTTATTAACTTGCTAATGTTGCAGTGTGAATTTGGGCTATTCAAAAGTCATTCATGTATATAACGGATAATTAATATATCAAAGATTATATATCTAATCTGTACCATAACTGTTACTATAATGAAAATATATGCTTTAAGTCATATAAACTTAAATCATACTCTTTATTGACTAATTCCTGTCATAAATGATGTACTTCTGTCATAAGATTTCTGTAACAATAAAACTCTTTTCAAATATTTTCTCCAGAAGGCTACAGGCAGACATGAAGTAAGTTAAAAAAGCAATTGAAAACTATGAGGAAATAATTGTAAAAATTTAATTTAATTTTTCTTCTGATTTTATTGGTCTTATTTTGCCTTGCCTATGCCCAGTTTTGGCAGGACCTTTTTTCTCACACGTGTGGAAAGAGAAAAAATGCACCTAATCTTTGTAAAGCAAGTCATACAGGGAGCAAAGGAAGGAATGGAAAGTTGAGTTCACATCCTAGTCCTACGTAGCTGCTCAATTAATGATTAATTGACTTAATACCAAAACAAGTTAAAAATATCATGAGTGATTTGTGTATTGCTAATTTCATAATTCCCATTAAATTATAATTACCATATAATATAATTTTAATAATTCATGTAAATTTTAATTGTTAAGCATTGAAAGTTTAAATCAGCATAAAAACAATTCAAATTTACTGTATATTTAAACTCTGCAAAATATTTCTCATATATTTTAATAAAATTAGAGATCACTGAATCTGATCTTATGGGAAATGTACAAATAATTAACAAAAAATATAATCTTGATTTTTTTTATATTTTAAAGTAGATAATTTCAGGAGGGATATTTGAGTCCTTCAGCAATAATGTGAGAGTTATATCAAAAGTGAAGCTGAGACATGCAAGAGACTAGCCACTTTTGAAATGAGCGCTTTCCCCATTAAGTGCTGTGATAGTGCCTCGCCACAAGAAAGAGACTTCTTCTTCCCCACTACACAGCCAAATAAGTCGCTGTTTAATGACACGATCTGCCCATCTCACAGGTCTGGAACTGCAGATACGTATCTTTGCAATATAAAGTAATTTCCTACCTTCCTGTCTGTATCACATGACATATTCATTTCAGTCAGGACTGATGGCAACTTCCTTCTGATTTTAAACTTCCATAAAACTGTTTGTAGTTGTAGGTATGAAGTAAAACCGATTTCACTGGGGAAGGAAATCAGAAAGCCTGACTATACCAATTCATTGCACTAATCAGAACATCCCACCATCCGCTTTCGAGCCAAGTTGGAACAAAACCTTCTCTGGAAAATTTTCATGGAGAAATAACAGCTTCAGTTTTTAAAGGGAGGGTTTTGCCCTTCTGCATGTCACTGAGAATGGAACCAGATGTTATGGAAATTTGTTTGCAAAAATCTTATATAGATTAATTTTTAGACTGAATACCTCTGTTTTAACAATCTTAAAGGTGTTGAGTTTTTCTCTTCTTGCCTCTCCTTCCTTTCTTCCTTGCTTTATTATGTTTTTAATAAACATGCATACTTTGATGCTTATAAAATTTAGAATTCAAATTTAAAACTATTTCATATATTCTCAAATGTGATAATGTTTTAAATGTGGCAATTATTTGTTCTTACAGGGCTGAAAAATTATTCTCTGTCTTTTTCTCTCTTGTTTCAGTTTGGAGAATAAACACGGAAGTTTTTACACTACACTACATCTTCAGCCCCTCCCTTTCTCTGATACTTTTTCAGGTATTACATCAAAAACTGTATTGTGCTGTGGACACAGTACTTGTCTGGGATCCTCATGTATCTTTTTGTCAATTTGACTAAAATTGGAGATTTCAGGAGAGGTAATTATTTTTGGAGAACATTCATTTTATCAATGAGTTTACTCATAGATGAATTCAGAGCCAAATGGGCTACTAGAAGGTAAGGTACAGTGGAGGAAGTAGGTCATGAGGAATTGCTTTGGGGACTGTACCTAGTCTAAAACTTATAAACTCTAAAACTTATACATACAACTCTTTAAAAATATAAGAAATACATAGATGAAATTATACACAGCATCAACAGGAAGAAGATGAATCACATTATAGACTACAGTCATGGCATGTGTGAGGCTATAATATTTACTCCCAACAAAGTGCTGCAATATTGAATTATTTTCCATTTGATAAACTTTTGAGCCTTGAAGCACTATTTTCACTTTATGTACAAATTATCTAATGGATCTTATTGCCATTTAACTTTCTCAGGTAAATATTAGGATTAGAGAAACACTTATTTAATATTATTAACGTTTTATTAAATATTTTGCTGAAATTTTCAACTTAAATAATATTCCTAGCTCATTATGAGCAAAAACATGAAAAGGAATAAAATAGAGAGACTTTTTTTTTTTTTTTGATAGGGTCTCGCTTTGTGGTTCAGGCTGGCCCTGAGCACAGCTTCAAACTCACATCACAGCAATCCTCCTGCCTCTGCCTCCCGAGTGCTGGGATTACAGGCGTGAGCCACCACACCCGGCACTGTGGTATGTGGTACTGATTGCTGCTGGGCGTGAGTCTCCACACCCAGTATTGTATGTGGTTAACCGGGATCGAACCCGGGACCTTGCGCTTGCAAGACAAGAGCGGGAACCACTGAGCGAAATCCCTGGCCCTAGAGAGCATGTCTTGGAAGAGAAACTACTTTTATAGTAACGCTGGTTTGGAATGGAATCATCTGGGTGAAAGTTTAAAGAAAAACAAACGTATTATCATTCTTGTTCTATTTTGTTTCATTTTCATTGAATGGAATTCTAATCTAAACAATTTGACGGCATCAAGCTTTTCAACATTCTCTGATACCCACGTTTTCATAAGATTTAAGCTTGTGTTCTAAAATATGTCTCCATCATCCTTTTGCTGTAAAATTTGTATTTAAAATGTATCAAGAAAAAGAAAGTGATTAACACTGTAGTTAAAATAGCATTGTGCCAGATGAGTCAAAAAATAAAGCATGTCCTATTTTTAACAATACACTATTGTTTGAAGATCGACTAAAAATTAGAAATAATGGATATTAGCTTTTCACTGTCTGTGAGATCATAGGTAAAGAAAACAACATATCAAATTATATCAAAAGTATAAAACATGATAGTTATCTATATAACTGAAATGTATCTAGGCTAAGGAGGAAAATACAGAGAGATGTAGTTTTGAATTAGGGATTTAGAATTACTAGAAGAATTAAAAAGAGTAAGATAACTGATCAAACATGCAATATAGGACAAATAAAATGAACTGTATTATATTTCATTTGACTTTTCTTATGTACGTAATGCCTAACATTAATAAAATCAGATTGAGAAGTTAAGGAAAACAACATATTTATTTGTATATACAAACAAAACTAAAGCAGAAAATGTGGAAAGTTTAAATTTTGTAGACAAGGAAGAAAGTGTAGAAGAGAATTTCACTTTCAAATAATACTTTTAATAATATTATGACATTTGTTTATAATCTTCTTGTTTATATTCCATTGTAAAGATCACATATTTTTATTTATTTTCTGGTTATTAAAATACTTTGGCTTTATATTAGTTTATTACGGGCCACTCTCCATGGAATCTTTGTGGAAAAATTCCCCAAATTCAGAAGCATGATAGAATGCTGAGCAATTATTCAACAGTTTGGGTTGTGTTAAAGATCCACATCCTTTGATAATTGCTCACTTCACTTTAGGTAAGGCTTAAAGTATAAAACTATGCTTTATTAATCCCAAATAAAGGAGTCCTAACTGCTAATTAGATTGTACTGCACACTGGGCTAATTGGGAAAATTACGATGAGCCTCACCCTGGCCAGTCCCCAGGTCCATCCTCAGGGTGGGCAAGGTGTCTAGGGAAGACTGTTTCCTGCTCTCCTTGTAGCACCAGGATTTCCTGTCAGACTTGCACTTGAGAGTGCAGTGTAAGATATTTTTACACCGATTTTTGTGGTTCTATTAATACAACGAAGAAAAGTAAAAATAATATTGTATTAGGAACAGATTTATGTTAAAGAATTAGCTCACGCAATTATGGAGACCAACAAGTCCAAAAATGTAGATTGGAGCCTCTGGAGGAGCTATCATTTCAGATGAAGCTCAAAGGCAGTCTGGAACGATGTTTCTCCCTTCTTTAAGGCAGACTTTTTCTTATAAAGTCTTCAAGTATTTTAATGAAAGCCATACAATCATAAAGAATAACCTGTTTTATTCAAAGTCGTATTATTTACACAATTTAAACTTCAAATACCTGTAAGGAAAGCCAGAAGGACATCTTTCCATGAGTTCTAAACCTTCCTCACATTTTTCTCCTGGTAACGATATCAGTACTCCGCATTAACTGAGCTGCTCCTCTTGCTCATGGAACAGACCGTCCCAGACCAAGAGGCACTCAGCTCCAAAACAGAAATCCTCAGACCAACCCTAAACGGAACTGCGATGGGGTCTTGATCTTAGAATAGTGAGTTTGCAGCTTCCTGCTTCCCTAGTGCCCCTTGGAAACCTTTTATTCTGTTGAAGAATTGCTGCTCCATCACTCAAAGCCTGTGATGCCTCTCAGGTCTTTATCTTAAATAAAGCTGCTCCTGGATGCAGGTTTTTCTCTCTTTTCTTTGTTTCTTACATACCTGCCAAGATTTTTGAGTTTTTAAAACTAAATATCTGGATATCGCCTAGCAACATTGATTTTTATCTTCTTTTTTTCCCCCCCCCCTGGTACCAAGTATCGAACTCAGGACCTTGTGCTTGATAGGCAGATGTGATGCCACTGAGCTAAATCCTTGGTCAGTCTGGCTAATCTGCCTCACTGTAGTAGCAATTATTACTACTACATATTACTATTTTCATTGATAAATGTTTATTTAAATAGCCACTAAAAAGAGTACAAAGAGAATGATTAATTATTGTAACTAGAAGTGCTGAATTTCAGTGATTGCCATAGACAGTACTAAAACACCCCGAATATGCAACTAATCTTTGTCCCAGCCTTCCAGGGTTATTTTCTTTTTTATACTTCAGTACCCCATTAGACCTACTTTTCAAAGATCATATAAATGTGTAGTGGCTTTAAGAAAAAGAACAGTATTTTCTACTTTTTTTTAAAACCATAATTATCATCCTAGTTCCTCCATCTCTGCTTTTTTCTCTGTTAAAAATTTTATCTCTTCGTGTGGATTGTAATCATAAAGTATAGCTAAAATGTACAAAGGAAAAATATGTTATCAGATCAATACCACCTTTGGTTTCATTGTTCCCATATAAACCAACCTTAAAAACCATGTACTTAATCTAAAATAACTAAAATAGAGATTAACTAATTTTGTTGGATAATTTAAATTATACAAGTAGAATTTCACTGTAGCAATTTTACATCTTAACATAAAATGAGCAAAACTGTTCTAGCAATAAGTAGCAATTACTTTTTAACTGCTTTGCAATAAAACTGCAAAATTTCCAGTGACCTATGAGCTTTATTTTACACTAATTAAATCTAAATTTTACTAGAGATTCTTATCTACTTTCTTGTGCATCTCCCTTCTGTGCAATCTTAAATGACTACAATTTTCTGATTTTAGGGATGAGTTTTAAAAGAGTCATAAAAAATGCATGTCAACATACCTATGTACACCATTCTGTATACATATATTCATGTGTATATCCCTGAAATATATGTGCAATTTCATTTGTAATTTATAGATGTTGTCCTCAGGCCCTCTCACAAGATATCTCTAGTAAAACTGGTTTGTGAGCATAACCCATTCCAGAAACACGCTTGTAATCCTAAGTGCTGGTATATCAACAGTAATTTTACCATAAGAAATTATGGAAACTCAAATGATTTGTTCCCACAACCCAAAAATATTTGTTTATAATGATTACAATAGTGTAAAAAAATAAAAAAATAAAAAATATACAAGATATAAAGAAAAATAAATTAATCGGCACTTACCTTTGGAAATATGTGTGACTGGTGTGAAGGAGATAAGAGAGAGGAGGCCCACACTCATTCACTGGTGGAATCCCTGGTATCTGTTGGCTCAGCGAAATCTTTTGGTTTTCATGCAACTTGAACCAGGAACCCATCCAATGATACTTGCTTTCATCTTTTGAAGACTGAATGTGATACTGTATTGTTGTTAAACAGATTCATTTCTTGCATGCCTAAGTCTGATTCAAGCAATTTTTTACAAAATTTTATACTCTTTTCCATATTTTATGCATTTCCTTAATTTTATTTGAAGTTTGGAGTACTTCTGCACTTTTCTCCTCCTCCTCTGCAGATGAGATATTCCCCTAACCTCTTGCTATTGGGAGATCATTACTCATAATCCCACAACAAGCAAAAAATCCATTGGCTCAGTTGCGATCAGATATTTGGTATCATGTACTACTCAGACTGTAGTTTTAACTTGTTTATTAATTTCAAATTTTTTAGAAATATTTGCTTGTCTTGAGGAACACTCACAGAACAAAGTACAAGCTAAGATGAGATTTTTGTGTGTTCTCTTGTGAAAAAGAGTTCATATTTACAGTTCAAATTTCTTCAGGAAAATAAGAAATTAATGCATATTTTTATGTATGAAAAATATAACAAGCATCCTATCAATGTAGAAGTGATTTATAACATGATATTTAAAATCATATGGTGATACACTTATAAAATTTGCAACTTTGTTGAAAAAATAAAATATATTTAGCTGAAACTATTCGTTTTAAAGCCAAAGATTATGATGTTTATACAAACTGAGGATTTGTCAAAGACTATCTGAGGAATCAGGAAGTAGACTGATTTCAAATCTCAGTATTCTTCGTTCTCTTCCGTGACTGACTTTCCCAATTATATTTCATACTTAAGTTGTCTGTACAATGATATACATATTTTTTAATTCAAGTCTTGGTACAATGATATTTAAAACAGTTCTTAAGGAATTTGAAAAGAAGTTTTTCTCACAAAAACTATAGAGTCTCTAGGAGTTCCTACTATCTCTAGGAATAAAATCCAATGAGTTTGATATAGAATACATAATTATGAAGTCCTTGAAACAATAGAGACAGAACTAATAGAAAATAAACAAGTGAAAAAAAAGATAAAATACACAGTAACATGATAAATTTTGCTGTTATTGAAGTGTTTCTCCATGTTTTGACTTAAAAGAAAATGGGTCGGGGAATTAGCTCAGTGGTTCCAGCGCCTGTCTTGCAAGTGCAAGGGCCCAGGTTCGATCCCCGGTAACCACATACAACACTAGGGGTGGAGACTCACGCCCAGCAGCAACCAGTACAACATATCACAGTGCCGGGTATGGTGGCTCACACCTGTAATCCCAGCACTCAGGAGGCAGAGGCAGGAGGATTGATGTGATGTGAGTTTGAGGCTGAGCTCAGGGACAGCCTGAACCACAAAGTGAGACTCTGTCTCAAAAAAAAAAAGATACCAGTTACTTACTGGACCAAGCAATTGTCAGATCTTTTAAGACACTTGAAAAATGTAAAGCTCTTTGACCAAATATTTAGTTTCAAAGTGAGAGATTCATAAAAGATTACAACTCATTGATCCATGAAACTTATATTGATTTCAATGCCTGGGAAAAAATGGAGAGGTGATTTAATTATTATAGTTCTCAGGTGGGCAACGATGACCAGTTGTTTTCTATTACCTTATTTAAGATATAAACCTTACTGAAAAAGGGTCACAACTCTCTCCTCTATTTCAACATAGGGAAAGAGGGGGAGAGGGAAAGAGAGAAAGATAAAGAATGAAGAGGAGAAAGAAAGGAAGAAAAAGGAAATAAAGGCAGAGAGAAAAGAAAGGAAGAAACAGGAAAGAAAGAAAGAAAGAAAGAAAGAACCTTCTAATCTTATTTGGGTTTAAAAAATGAAATACATCCATATTTTGAATACCAGTTTTTGACATGGTTCTATCAAAAACTAAAACAATGAAGAACATTTTCCATTATTTCTTGAACTGTGATGTTCTTTCTATTATTATCATTTAAATAAATAAATTCATTTTATTTGTTTGTTTATATTGAGTTTATTTGCCATTTCATAAAACACTGTAATAATTAGATATATCCATAGGTATTTTTGCATTTTAACATTTTCCTACCGACTACATATAGAGATGGAATTATTAGGTTCCAGTGTGGGAATGTTCACATGAGTTCTGATGTAAATCATCGAATTATTTTTTAAACGTATTCATGCAAACTATTAAAACTCTAATTTCATACTAAATTCACAAGTACTAAAAATTACTTTATCTTATTTGCTAATGTAAGATTAAAAATTAATGTATTCTTATTTTAGCGCTAGTATATGATTACAAATTACAATTTGATAATTCTTATGGGAGAAGAATGTGCGTTTATTGGAAAGTAAAAAACAATAGTAAATAATATTTATAGTATGGTTTTTATCCTCTCACTTAATCTTTAAGCAATCTTGTACACATAGCATTTTCTGAAAAATTATTTTTTCCAACATATGGGCACTCACACATAGGTAAGCAAAGCTTCATATTTCATACATGTTGCATCTCTGGTCATTCAAAATTAGCCAAGTCATTAGTGAATGCGACTGAAAGTGTGAATAAATACAACAGCCTGGAGGAATCTCACAAGTTTCTTCACTGAGTTTTCAATCTTACTGTTATTGTATTTATTTTGTTGGTTAATTTCCTTGTCTTTGTTTAAAATTTTGTTTTATATTTTGCAATTGTTTCTTAAAATTGGTAATTTGACATTCTAAGGATACTAAGATACAAAAATTATAATTTGTAGGAAATAATTTAATAATCTATGATAATCATCTACGTGGAAGAAATATTATGGGCTGGTTAAAATCAAAGTAATTACATACATTTAATAATTTGACAGCTACCATGTCAAGTGATTGGCTCAAATTTAAGTTACTGAATACCAGAGCCTTGACATTTTTACCCGTACCTCTTTGCTAAAATAATATATTGAATATTTACTAAATAATATTCTCACTATGAATGTTAATTAATAGTATTATTTCCTGATATACACATTATGCACTTACATAAATTATTATAAATGATAGCCCATAATGAAAGTACTATGTTACATTTCAATAGTAATCTAAGAAATACAATTGAAATGTAAAGTACAATAATGTATTTAATGTGGAAATCTGTTTGATTTAAAGATGATAGAGATAATGTCAGCTTGTCTATTATATATTCTCCATTAAGTAAAATGTTAATCTCTTAATTTTCTAAGGCCACTCTTCTGTGTAAAATTCTCTAACAGAAGCAGAATTTGAGATTACTGTACATGTTTCCGAGAAGGATACAATTAACCGCGTTTCTATTTGTACTGCACGTCACATGGTCACATTAAAAGATTTTATTGTTTTGCTGATAAAGATTGTTTGAGGCATCCAAAGTTAATCTTTAATTATTCATGAGGTATCATTATTTATTCATTAGTTCCTGAGCAATTTTCTTTAGCCAAGTACCTATATGCTTTTGTTTTTTTATATGAAAATATGTTAAGACATTAGACTTATATGAAATTCACTGCATTAGAGGGCAGCTTCCAACATTTAACCTAGCAGGGACACTTAGATGGGACCTACTATTAAACAATATGTAAGGAAATTAAATGTGGGATGCTAATTGGAAGCAAAGTCAAATATTTTTGCACTGAAGGGTAACTATTAAGATTTTAATGTCTCCTGATCATTGAGGATCTAAGAACTGAGTTTCTGGAGTCTTTTTGAAGACTGTAGGAACTCAAAAATTTCAGGTGTGGACCCATCTGAATGCTCCTGTGTACAACGTATGAGCCTTTTGACTTGAGATTGTCCCTGGAAGAACACAAATGTTAGTGGGAATTCATATACCCACAAATGATCTGTGGAAAGTAGGAACTAATCAGCCACTGGAACAGAATGAGGACAGATACACAGGAAAACTGTAATGGGAAGATGCTCAAATCTGAAGGTATCCTTATTTTTCTCATAAAATAAGGATGAGTATCCAGACATGGTGAGAGAAAGAAACCTATGTCCTCAGCACTCTGGGAAGCTCAGATGCAAGGATGGCAAGGTTGAGTCTAGCCTGGGCAACTTAGCAACTTGAAGAGGAACTTGCCTCAGAATTTAAAATATAAATAAATAATTTAAAAGAGCTATAGATGTAGCTTAGTATCAAATCCTTATATTTAAGCCACAGTCACACACACACACACACACACACACACACACACACACACACACACACACACAAATAGAATAAATTTAAAATGACTCAAGTAAAATGAAGAAAATAATCATGTAGGTAGAATAGCCATTTAATATATTTGTTAATTTAATCTATTTTGAGGTTAATGGTGGATGACTGTTTTATCTAAAGACAACAGGCAGAAATCATGACTAAATTGAGTCAATCAGGCATCTCCTATTTCAAAATATAAAACACAAGAGAATGTCTAAAATTAATACTCGTGTGGATTCCTCAGATCACATTTTAAAAGATTAAGTATTTTTAGAGTTCCACAGTTTTATAGAAATAATGATCAGTGAAATTTATTTAAAATGAAAGGTCTAAAAAATGCGTGATTGTTAAAAAACAACCAATATAGTTAGTGTGCATAAATAATAAATATATGAATAAATTGGACAGTAATTTTAACTTTAACATTCAATTAAATTAGTTACATTGAGTACCAAAAATGAATTCATATATGTTGATGTCACATAAGTACCTTGTTGAATTTTTTAAAGTTCTGGTAGTGTATGATATACTTTTATTGCTATTTGTAAATACTTGATATCATATCACGTTATCCCCACTTTAATTATATAGGATGCAACTGAAACCAAAGTATAGGTGGCCTGTGAAATCCTACAATACTGTCTATAAAAGAGCTTAGATCTGAAGTAATGCTTTAGGAAAAATGTTGATATCATAGCTCAGCTATTGGTACCTGGATGACCTTTGAGAAATTATTTGTAGAAATACAAAAAAATAAGAACTTGTCCAGTTAAAATTCACATTACTGGGCACAGTGTCTAAAATTACTGGGCATGAAAGAATAGAGAAAAACATGACATAGTAAAGAGGAAAATTGTTCAGTAGAAATTAATTATCAAACAGAACACAAACAGATACGACTCTTACATTTTAAATGCTGAAAAATGTAGAATTTGTTATCTTAAGCATGCACATCAAAAATATGAAACCAAACCCCAAACTTCTAGAAATTAAAACCAAAATAATTCAGATAAAAGATCACAATATCAACAGCAGATTAGAGTTCCAGGAGAACATAATCTTGGAGGAACAGTAATAAATAATGTTCAAAATTAAATAAAATAAATAAAAATACTTTAAAATAAGTGAACAGATAACCAGGTCAGAGTACCTAAATCAGCCTGATGCACCTGTGATTGGCTTCCTGATGGGAAAGATGTAAACAGGAACAGGAAAACCAGAAGCCTGTGACATGATCGCCCACTGGAAGGGCAGGAAGGAAGTGTCTGGAGAAGGTTATACAAAAGGGAGAGCTAATTTCACTTGCTAGGTTGCTATGATCTATTTATGAATGCATGTCTAGCAGTTTCTTATGTTTAAATACTTGCACTTATATTTAATAGTGCATTAAAAAACTGAAAGATTAATGCTAAATTTTCTGATTGTATGGTGAAACCTTGCAATAGAGAAATAAAGATTTACTCACTACCTTATATAGTATATCAAAATAGAGGTAGAGGGTGATTTTTTTTTTTTTTTTAAGGTTTTTTGAGACAGGGTCTCGCTTTGTGGTTCAGGCTGGCCCTGAGCTGAGCCTCAAACTCACATCACAGCAATCCTCCTGCCTTTGCCTCCCGAGTGCTGGGATTACAGGCGTGAGCCACCATGCCCGGCACTGTGGTATGTGGTACTGATTGCTGCTGGGCGTGAGTCTCCACGCCCAGTATTGTTATGTGGTTAAGGGGAATCGAACCCGGGTCCTTGCACTTACAAGACAGGCGCTGGAACCACTGAGCTAACTCCCCGGCCCCTAAAGGGTGATTTTTATGATTAAAATTTGAGAAGTAAAATTTGAACTGTGATACACAGATTATCTTTAGGTTGACAAAGTAAAGATTAATGTTAAATAAAAGCTGAAAACAAAACATACAGAAGACAGATTGAAAAATTAAGTCAGATTGAAATTAAATAGAAGACTCATCAAAAGTCTTGAAAAACATGAAGAGATATCAGCAAATATCTATCTGCTATACAATGGATTAGTGTGTGTAATATATAACTCCCTCCAGATCAGAGACAGAAGTCATTACACTTATTTGGAAAAAAAATGATTCAATATATAAATAGCTAATTCACCATAGAAAAAAATCAAATATCAACTGATATAGGAAAATTATACAACCTCACTAGTCATAGGGAAATTATAACTCAGATGACAGTAGAATTTCAATTGCATTTCAATGAGTTTGTCAGAAAGTTTAAAATTGTGAGAGGAATTTTGGAAATCTTAATAACACTGTACACTTTAAGGGAGAGTAAAAATACTTCAAAAGCCTGCAAGGTTATTTTAAATAATAATGTTAAAAATTTTAATACATAGTCTTTAACAAAAAATTACAGTTATTACATTCCATAAAGAAAATATCATATAGAACTTACTAAGATATCTGTCAATAAAGTTTACCTCCAGAATGTTTGAAATAAAGACAAAATTATCAATCAACAAGAATAGATTTTTAAAACTGACTATATGTGCAATAAAATTCTCAACAAGATAATTTATTATGTATATCAATAAAGGATTTTCAAAAATGTAACACCAAGTTCTCATATAAAGTAATATAAAGATAAAAAATAAAATAAAATAATGACAATAATCCTCAATTTTTGAAAGGTATATTTGTTATCTATAATTTTGGAACTGATCCTTGTTTATTTTCATCATAGTGCTTTAAAGATGTCAACTCACTCTGTTTATATTTACCAAATTTCTTAAGAGATTCCAGCTATATTTCTTCTGTTTCTTCTACAAGTAGCGTCTTCCTTTGCTTGGGTGCTTACAAGATACTCTCTTAATCTTTGGCTCTGGTTTTAATCATCTGAATGTTATATACCACCTGTGTGTTTGATTGTATGTTTGTGAGTATGTGGGCAGTTGCATGAACTTTTTTCTCATTCCTGCTTCGTTGTCTCCTCTCTTTTTTGTTTTGTTGTTTGTTTTTCTGAGCTTTTAACCCAACTCCACGTGTATTGTCTCATTTCTGCTTCTGCTCCACCACCCAGTAACTCCCTGTGATTGCTGGGTTCAAGACTGTCACTGATGGAAATGGGCTTTGGAGAGGCCGGTGTTTCTGAGTATTGGGCTCAGGGTCTTTTCACTGAGCTACATCCCCCAAGCTCTCTCTTTTTCTAGGGAGAGATTTCTCTGTCCATAGTTTGTCCACAATGGACTCAATCATGTTATCTTCCTGCCTTGGCCTTCCTGAGTGCTAGGATTCCACTAAAGGTTCGTGATGTCTGCTTGAACACTGGCTTTCTATGATGCTCTGGTTCATCCTCAATGTCAAGAGAGTCCTATAAGCTTATGCCACAAAAGGATGGTTTATATTTGAACCATAAAACCACACTGCTTATCAAAATATTAATATGTTTTGGAGTATAGTCACTTAGGATAAAATTAGTACATATAGGAGTAGAGCACAAATATATATTCCTCATTTCTTCATTTGATTAATTTTCTCCAGAGTGCTTTTATATTATGGCTTTGTATTTATGCTAAATTAACACTATGTGCACATAATTTGTGTTTAATAAGATAAAAATCTGTAGCTTGGAAATTTATTCCAATTAACAGCTATTCTCTGTCAATAGAAGCCATCTACTATGACTCGATAAAATACTCTTTGATCAATAAATACACTCAGATTTTGTTTAATGTAATGACTAGTGGACTATATATAAAATAGTAATTTATAACAATTTGCAAAAGAATTACAAATGTTCATTTATTTATAAATTCTTATTGTAATTGTATTAAGTTCAATTAGTTATCAGTCACATATCCATTAAAAATCATTAAAGAGAGGTATGAAAAATTGAACAAACTGTTGGGAATAGAAAAACTAGACCATCTCAAACGTGCTCAGCACTTGAACAATAGTCTCTTAAGTCAGCCCCATCCAGGTTAGAACCTCAGGTTAGTTCTGGCTGTCTGCATAAACACCATCAAGCTAAGTAACACTAGGCCTAAGTTTTATGCCTCTATAAACAAACATAATATCATTCTTAGAGCAGGGATTAAATAAACATTTTTCTGCTTAATATTTTACTTTTTATAGAATAAAAATAATTGTAAACATTTGATTAGTTAATTGATTTTAAGAAGTAAACTGGGTCAGTTTATTTCTATCTAGTTGAAGATAATAGTTTTAACTTATCTATGAAATAAAATCAGAATTTTAAAATGTGAGCTAAGTATAGTGGGGTACACCTATTACCAGGAAGCTGAGGCAGGAAGATCTGAAACTCCAACCCAGGTTGTTCATTTTAGCAGATTAGTGAGATCTTGGTTCAAAGTTAAAATAACCAAGGAGTGGAAATGTAGCTCAGTGTAAAGGTCCTATGTTCAATCTCTTACCTGTCTATCTATCTATCTATCTATCTATCTATCTATCCATCCATCCATCTATCTCTTCTCTATTTGCCTATCTATAATATATGAAATGTGCTTAGAGATATATTATTTTGTAAAGTATTGATGTTCTTCTAGAAAAATAAGTACATTTATGGATCATTATTAATCTAAAGGATATTAAACATCACTTCTTAGTGATTAAATAAGCAATAATGTTTTTGTTTGTCTAAAAATACCAAAGAAAAATAAATTTTAAAATTTAGGATTTGGTTGGAGGTGGTGTTGTTTTTCTTGCATTTATTTTTTTAACAGAATTTTACTTTTTTGTGAATAAGCTACACATCTCTTTCTATGGAGTGACAATCTGATACATAAAGAGGTCCACAGAAATACAAGCTATGAAACATACAGTCCTGCATAGTGAACTATGAACACTGGGGGGACTATTCCAAGAGTCTACAAATTTAAGTATTTTTGAATATCAGGAAATATTTGGATCACAAAGACTCAACTTTAGGTATGATTTAGTAGCAATGTAAACGCATGCTCTTAAATTTGAATCAGCTAATAAGTGTTAATACAAGCTTATCATAATTTCACTTCTATTTTTTTTAATATCTAAATATTCCACAAGTGTTCTGTGTGCTTATGGGAGGGAGGGTTTGAAGAAGAGATTGAATCACAGGGGATTGTCAATGTATTATTCATCTGTCTACTGATGAATAAATAGCTAATTTGTTGGTAGGAGGGGCGATCTGGCCAGAAGACATGTGTTACCAGGGACGTGGCCTAGGAAGGTTGTATCTCTTGTCCTGGCCTCCCTTCTCTCCGCTGCTCTGCACCTGCTGTGCCCTCTGAGGTGCTGCCCTGCTTTAGAGCAGCTAACTATGAGTGGAAACCTCCACACACAAGTGTGAGATACTGGGTCTTGGTGACAAGAAAGAAACAAAAATAATTCACCATCTCAGTTTCTATTTTACTTGCCCTAAACATTTCAACTCTACCAGACAAGGCTTTTTTAAAATTTTTTCCCCTATTTTCTGTTTCTTCCTTAAAAGTGTTGACACTATTTTTGTAGTGCTAAATTAGTCTGCACAGACTTTACATTATTTGTTTCCTTCCTTTGATGTTTGGCAATGGTTTAACAGTGGCTACTCTGACGTTTCTCAATTTCATTCTATACCCAGTTTGTAATGGTGTTGCTGAAAAAGTTTCATGGGTTATTGTTAAAAAAAAGTTGTTTCAATTTTTAAAAATGCACTTGACATTTAACAGGATAACACTGTCCCTAATATGAGCTTTCCTAATATGAGTTTCTCTTAAATGTAAACAGCATAAATAATGATTGGGCTTGAATACAATTTTTAAAAATAAAACATAACATTTGATTTAACCTGGATCAGTTTTCAATCTGACTTATTCCTCTGCAGGACAATTTTGACTCTTAAGGGAAAAAATAGTTTAATTTTGTCAGGGAAACATTATTATGAAAAATTCAAACCTGTTTCTAAAGTTCACCAAGAGGCTATAGTTGTAGAAGGAAGTAAACATTAGTGACTTGAAGCTCAGTTTACTTCGTTTTCACCAGCATGGGAATATGTGCTGAAAGTTGAAACATTTGTTACCCTTTCAACAAAATAACTGAGTTCTGGCTTTTTGACCCTATTGGACACCATAGATGGAAAAGAGAAAAATGATTTTGAATCCGAGGTGCAACATGTGAATGTGTTTTCTCTCTTTTCCCCTTTTCATTCGTGGCCTTTGGGCATCAAATGTATAAGGTATCTTGGAATCTTCTTTTCACAGCATGAATGTCAGTGAAACTTTCAACAGTCTCATGTCCTTAATAGTTTTCTTCTCCTGTGTGTGTGTGTGTGTGTGTGTGTGTATGTATGTTTGTGTTAGTGTGTATAAACTTTTTCTCTGAAACCCCAGCTATCCCCATCATTACCCAGTTAGAGTCAGGACACAATAGAATTGAAGAGGTTTGTGGTAGGAAGTCAGAGACAACAGTTGGATTTTTGATAATTATTTTTTTTAATTAAAGAGAAAATGTCCCAGCACAATTGCAGCTTAAAGGGTCATATCTATATCTATATATCTATACATCTATATATAGATATATATTTTATATGAATTTTGAATATGTTTTATTTATGAATGTATTTTTCTACATCTATATAGATATATAGATATAGAGAGATAGATAGGTATAGATAGATAGATAGATATGATATAGAAAAGTGCATATGCAGTAAAGTATGAATGAACTTGAAATGTATTTTAAAGACTCTTCAAAAATGATGATGAAATTTTGGGTCTTTTATCCAAAATGAATGCATCTTTAAAATTAAGGTTTCACTGTGTTCAATGATATATATGTACCTATCTCAGAACTGGTCAGCTATGACAATTTAAAATAAACTCTTCAACTAAATTCAAATTAGCCAAATAGCAGATATTTAAAATCAGACGTACACCCCGTATTCTAATTTACTACTACTCAAGCATAGGATGGAATCTTCAGACCAAGATTGATGAAAGGGGTCTTTAAATATTGTTTCAATTTGTAAAGATACGTGTTTCTGCAGTAAAACTGACTTAGTGGCTTGACTTTTTTTTTTGAAATGCTAGTTTTCAGTCACTCGAAGTATCATTTGGACTTGCTTCTTTAGGAAGTCTATTTATTCTTGAGCATGGTATCCAAAACTTGGTCTTATTTTTATTTTGTTTTATTTATGAATGTACTTATCTATATAGAGACATTTTTCTATTCGTATTATTTCTGTGTAATAATCATGTTGATAATTCTGTTTAAGAAACAAGGTATTTCAATATTGTGTGTATTTGTAACTACGCCATGTTTTAAAAACACTATGTTGGCAGGCATAATTGCACTCATGTATCATCTCAGAATTCAGGAGGCTGAAGCAGGAGGTTCCCTCAAGAATTTGTGCCAGCCTGGGCTACATACAATGACCTTGTTTCAAAAAATTGGTAGTCATATCACTTACTATAAGAAAACTAATTATAAATTAAGTACTTCATATTGATTTTCCCCTTAGTGTGTTTATTGGTACCTTTTATGTATACACATTTTATGATTACATTCAATGTTGAGAATTTGTATCTTTTTTATTATTTATTTATTTATTTATTTATTTATTTATTTATTTATTGAGACAGGGTTTCTTTGTAGTTCAGGCTGGCCTTGAGCTCAGCCTCAAACTCACATCACAGCAATCCTCCTGCCTCTGCCTTCCAACTACTGGGATTACAGGCATGAGCCACCATGCCAGCACTGTGGTGTGTGGTACTGATTGCTGCTGGGGTGAATCTCCATGCCCAGTATTGTTATGTGGTCACCAGGAATCAAACCCAGGCCTTTGCGCTTGCAAGACAGGTGCTGGAACCACTGAGCTATATCCCCAGTCCGATAATTTGTATCTTTATTCTCATTTTTCCCCATTATCCTACCCTTCTTATGTTCTCCCACCCTCCATATACATAAAGTTTTTCCAGTTTTTTAACCACCAAACTTCTTTTGTCTTTATGTTCCTCTGTCTCTCTGTCTCTCTGTCTCTCTCTGTCTCTCTCTCTCTCTCTCTCTCTCTCTCTCTCTCTCTCTCTCTCTCTCTCTTTGAAACAGAGTCTTCTTTTGTAGTTCAGGTTGGTCCAAAACTCACTATTGTAGCCCAGGACAGCCCTAAACTCACAGCAGTTCTCCTGCCTCTGCCTCTTGTGTGCTGGGATGACAGGCATGAGCCAACATGCCTGGCATTGTGGTACATGGTTACCAGAGGTTGAACTCAGTACCTTGCACTTGCCAGGGATATACTGGAACCACTGAGCTAAATCTCCAGCCCTCCTTTTTCCCTTTTCCCTTTGAACATAAGTCTTTGCCTTGTAATTCACTGTTGGCTTATAACCGAAAGAAGAATCTGACTTTTAAATTTTCACAAATACTGCCACTGCCTTTAGCCATTTTATATACTAGAATACGGTTTGATTTGTTGTTTAATATCATTCCTTCTATCTTAAAACTTCTCTCCCCCAAACCCCAAACAACTATGGAAAATATTACTATACTCTTTCACCATTTTAAAAATTTTGGGATGCCTTTGGCCAGGAATTAAAACCTAGAATTAAAACATAGTTGTTCAGTGTATATAAAAAGATCTTTACTCAGTGCTTCATTCATGTGATAGCATTCAGGAAATAGTAGTAAATATCACAAAAGAGAATACAAAGCAAAAAAAAAAAAAATCAAGCTGACTCATTTTTAAAATGTGTCCCTTGTATACATCTAAAGAATATGAATAGCTTCATAAGACTCTAACTTCAACATATCTAAGGATTTAGGCTTAACTACTTGTGTTTCCAGGTGTATGGGGATAATCTAAGACAATGTAGAACATTTTAAATCTGAACTTTTTAAGTATAATGAAAAGTCAAACAGCAAAACTTTCATAATCTTGGTTAAATGTTTACTATTTGCTTTTGTGTGATCTTATATTTCTAGTGTAATATATAAAGATTGTTTTTGGAAGAATAAAACTTCATACACAGTAGGAATTTGTTTCTCAATATTTTTAAATTATTAGTCTACTGTACCCCACTATGAAATTTAATGGAAACAGTTTAAATACTGCTTCATTGAAATACTTTATGTAAAATGACATGTGTATAGAATATTTTTGCAAATTGAAGCATTTACTTGATAACAAACTAACAAGAGAAATCAAACTGATGAAAGCAAACCAATGTATATAGAATAAATTTTATGAAGCTTATTTTTCCGTAGAAGTCACGGCAAACTAAATTTTTCTACTGTATATATGCAACTAGTTAAAATGATATTAAAGCAAATTATACTCCAAATGCTCTTTATACAGGCTTCATTTGAACATTATATCAATTGCTGAAGCTGAATAAATCCAGCTCACTTTGTAGAATCACAACTTCTACAGTAAGAAATATCTATCAAAATCTGAATTCTGATTTCCTTTTCAAGTGCTTTATCTCCAGTAGCTACATCTAATTATTTCCCTCAATTACATTATTTTTAAAAAGACAGAAAGCAGCTACTTTTTAGTTTTGCTGTTTTACTTGACATATATAAAGCCCAATATCTTGAAGAGAATGAAGTTTAGTTATGGATAGAGTAAACTAGAATAATTTCTAAGAACTTATATTTCTTTTATTCTTTATAAATAATATTTTTAAAATTCTAACTCTTAATTAGATAGTTAATGACTCCTATTAGGAAAGTAATGGTTTGACAGTTGAAGGAAATAACAAAGTTGGGGAACCTTTTAAAGGAACTGGAAAAAAAGAGAAAATGTAAAATAGAAAAGTATAAGAAGAAAGGATATTCTGAATATATCACATTCACTTAGATATGAACTAAAAGTCTTTGAAAAAACAATAGCAAATCATTCATCACTGTTGCCCACGGTAACTACAATTGTGTTTGCTTAGACAACAAATAGATGAAATGTCACTTGTATTATCTTCCATCTCATTGTATTTTGATACCTGTCATCCAACCTCTCATCCTCCTCATACTACCCTTGGTAGTCTCTCCTAGGCTACATTCTGCTCTCTATTTCTACATGACGATACTTTTTAGCATCTAAAAATGAGTCAGAACATGTATTTATCTTTTTAGTCTTAGCTCATTTAATTTATAATGTCCTGAAAAAACTTGATTCTTTCCATTGATGAATAATATTAAATTTTGTATGCACACCGTGTATATTTATCCATGCATTCATCGGTGGACTTCTCAGTTAATTTGATATCAGGAATATTATACATGACTGTGAAATAAACCCGCTGCTCAGGTGTCTCATGGATATTATTAGTGCTAATGTATTAGATAGCACAGTAATTTATAGTCTAAAATTTATTATATATTTAAAAATAAAGGAGAAAATTTAGAAGATTCTCAACAATTTGTGCATATAGAAATGCTAATTAACTTTATTTAGTATTTGCTGCATACACACAACAAGTTATAAAACTGTTTCTTATGGGCCAGGGAGTTAGCCCAGTGGTTCCAGCTCCTGTCTTGCAAGCGCAAGGGCCTGGTTTCGATTCCCCAGTAACCACATACAATACTGGGTGTGGAGACTCACGCCCAGCAGCAACCAGTACCACATACCACAGTGCCGGGCGTGGTGGCTCATGCCTGTAATCCCAGCACTCTGGAGGCAGAGGCAAGAGGATTGCTGCGATGTGAGTTTGAGGCTGAGCTCAGGGCCAGCCTGAACTACAAAGTGTCTCAAAAAAACCTAAAAAAAAAAAAAGCAAAAACAAAAAAACAAACAAACAAACAAACAAAAAAACCTGTTCCTTATGCCCCAATAAATGAGTAGAAATAGTGTATGTCAATTAAAAAAGAAAATTTAACCAACTTGGTTATCTTTCAATTTCTCTTTTAAGCTGTGTAGTTTAATAATAGGGCAGGTCATCACCTGTTAATAGTATGTTAAATAATTGTATTAGCTCTTTCAATTGTTGTATGAACCAGTAATTTGTTTTAGTTCAAAGAACAGGAAAAACATAAATAATATATTTCACAGTGTTCTCTAAACAGAAAAATACATGACATTGAGAAGTAGAAATTAATAAACTATATTTTAATTTCTGAATATTTTTACTAGCTCCACACAGTTTATGATTTGAAATGTTTTTATTAACTGTTTCTTGGGTTGACACCAGGTCTTCTTGCTATGTATTCATGGTAGATCTTGACAACTTGAAGAGAGAGAAAAATACAACCCTGTGAGTTTTGAGCATAGCCTTGTGTAACAGGTCACTTGTCCTAATTTGTGCACAGAGTTAAATTGTCTTACACCACCCATGCCTGAATAATAGAACACCTTAGAAGGCATGATTTATAGACAGCAACAATAACAAAGTATTGCTCATAGTGCTGGGGATATAAAATTCAAGATCCAAGAACAAGAACACTCAGAACATTCTGCTTTGCTGAGAGCTTGTTCTATTTCAACAGGTTCCAGTGAGCTGTGTCTTTCCAAACTAGAAAGAATAATGAGGCCCCCTTTATACAAGGACAGTGATCTTCTTTTTTTTTTTTTTTTTTTAGGTTTTTTGAGACAGGGTCTCGCTTTGTGGTTCAGGCTGGCCCAGAGCTCAGCCTCAAACTCATCACAGCAATCCTCCTGCCTCTGCCTCCCAAGTGCTGGGATTACAGGCGTGAGCCACCACGCCCGGCACTGTGGTATGTGGTACTGGTTGCTGCTGGGCGTGAGTCTCCACACCCAGTATAGGTATGTAGTTATCGGGATCGAACCCGGGTCCTTGCGCTTGCAAGACGGGCGCCGGAACCATTGAGCTAAATCCCCAGCCCAGGACAGTGATCTTCTTTCAGAAAGAATAAAGACTTCTTACAGGCTCCTCCTTTAATGACACCACCCCAGACAGCACTTTCCAATATAAGAACTGTAGTAAGGGGCCAATATTTAGATACAAGAAAACACAGAAATCAGAATCAGAATCAACTGGCTCCAAATTCATCTTCGAACAACAGGAAGTTGAAGAACTTAACATTTTTTTCTGATAAAAATAGTGGAAAACTAAAAATCATTTCTGAGGAAATTATAATTTGATTTCTCCAAGACCAACAAATTTTGGAATGATTTTTGTTTCTTAACTATATGTGGTTCTCAGAGGTTTCCTCTTAGCTTCACTGTAGTATAGCTTTCTTCAGAGCCATAATTAGGGTATTACAAGCAAATAAAGCACACACACACCACATACACACAGAAACTAAAAGGCACAGTGATGAATGTTTAAATCTACTAAAAGGAGCGTGTGCTGTTGTCCCGGAGAGAGCGCTGCAGCCTTCGTACCCTCAGAGAGCCATGACAAGTGACTCAATCTGCCAGTACAGGTGTTTCCAAGTAGGATTTTCAGATGAATATTGAAAAAAACTATGAACACAGAGAAGATACTTTTTTTTTTTCAGATTTTCCTGTTTGAGAAGTGGAAAGTTTGAGCTTGGAGATATTTGACAGCCAAGATATGCCCTTCATTTTGAATCTGTGGTACAGATCAAATGCAGTAGAAAATCATTTGTACTAAAGCCTCATATCACTACTTTGAAAAAAGCATACTATTATATATTATCATATATTATATATTATTCTATATAATACATATGTTTAGACATAGATATTTATATTCACATCAGTTGATATTATCAAGATTACTGTACCATTCTTTAAGCTATTTCAACTGTAATAAAGAGGGGCTTCTCTTCTCCCTTAATTCAAATGATCAGAAATCTGCTCCCCAAAGGCAGAAAAATATAACTCATAGCAGATAGTAAAGAGATACCTCAGATATTTTGATCACAATAAAAGAAAAAAGTCATTTCCTGGCCTGGCCAGGAGAGATACAGAGCCTACGCACTTGTGATTTCAGGAGTGACACTGTCTTTTACTTCTCTAAAGTCAGAAAAAACATCAGCCACTATTTGCCTCAGCATCTATCTAATACAAGCACCCATTGCTTAGAAAGACACAAATATACAGGCCCAGTATTTACTTCAGCTGTTCCCAGAGTCGGGAATCCACAACCTGCCTGGGGTGGAAGCAGTCTGAGTTTTCCTGATTGTGAAGTCAGTTTTAAACTCTTTAAATGTGACTATATCAGCTACCTGAATACTCTGTTCTCTTAATAAACCTAAGAACTTTAACTTCCTTTTAGGAGTTTAAGCTTATTTGGCCAACAAAATGACATTTGGATCCATTATGACATCTTCCATATGTTTACTGACAAGAGTTAAATTTTACATAAAAATATATTAAATTAGAAAATATTTTATTGCCAGAATAATTGAAATATCACAATAATTACTAAAATCTTTCTAAAAATACATAAGAAAAACAAATAAAATGTTCCAAATAAAATTTTTGAAAGTATAATAAACTTAAAAATGCTCATATGAGAAACAAAATGAGATACTTTTCAGAACTATTTTTTTCTGTTTAGTTAATTACTTGAATATGTTTGTGAAGATGCCAGATTGGGTAGACAAAATACAAGTGTGTGCCACTTAGAAGTAAAGGGGAAAAAGTTACAGTGTTCTGTTTTTATTTAATAATTTATTTTTAATATCTTTCTACACATGATGGTCAGTATCATTGCTTAACTGTCTAACATGCAAATTGATTACAGATTCTTTGTTTTTGCTAAGTAAATTCATATATTTTTTAATAGAAATGACTGTCACTAAAGAGATTGTAGGTATAATCACTAGAATGTATGTGAAAATTCTAGGAATTTTCCATTTGTGGAAATTTAGGAAGTTCCATTTGTGATTTATGTTGTCAAGGGGTTAAAAAAATAAGATTGTGGCAAACCTTAGAAAAACACTAATTTGAATTAAGTGAATAGCAGATTTTCTATTTATTAGCCACTAAATTTCCAGTTCCTACTTTATCCAGGAGAAAACTGCTAGAATTTTTTTTTTGAATGTTTAAAAAACTTTCAATCTAATACAAATGCAGCGAAGCAAACTGAACACTCAGTATATGGAAATCTTAATCTAAAATTATTATTGAAACTCCAATTAATCACAGTGTTACAGGAACTAAGCACTTATAAAGATTTTATTGAAAATGCATCACTTTATTATATACTCAAACTAGGGCATGATTTTCTCCTAGAGTTCTTCTTGGTCCTCCATTGTTCTTATATAGAGTATCTCCTGCCCTCTTTAGTCCAGATCTCATAACTACATTTAGGAAGGAGAGCTAACTCTTCAGTGTAATTCTGACTTTAGCTTCTACTATGGCTTTGTGAAAATAGGTCATGATTAGCCATTTCTGGCAGGCACAATTGACAGGAAACAGGACAGGAAATGATATAATAATTCTAGAATTGTATATTTCCCCATGCCCTGCTCTTTGGGGGATGACCTTACAGTTAACCAGGAAACAGGGAGATAGTATTGCACATCAAATAGCATGTAGTTGAACATTCCTTTTCTGTCCCCAAATTCTCTTCACATAAAGAAACGCACAAAATGCTAGCACTAGAAATGATAAAAATTTAACAACAGAAATATTTACTCTTCTAATATATTATATACTCGAGATCTTTAAGCACACTATGTAAAGCTCATCTGAATGTCTAGTTACCTAACACAAATATAGCACATAGCTACCTAAATATTAAAAAACAATTTTAATGCTTCAATATGTACTTCAGCGATTTACTAATGAAAATAAAACTTTGATGCTACCATAAAATATTTAGATGTTTTTTTTTTTTTTTTTACTTACAGTTAAATCACTATGTTTTAACACTGCTTTTTATGATGTGGCTTACAAGTCATGCAGTGATAAATTACATTAATATGTGGTGCTCTATTGTTGATTTTTTTTCCTCAGACAATATCTCCTTATGAAAAATAGTCAACAAAAATGGCATGGATAAAACACTGAACATATGCATAATTGTACACAAACAAAAATTAAAAATTCTTTGAAGTAAAGTTTTATTCAATGTAAAATACAGTGTCCATACATTGCATGTATTTTTTGCCTGATTTAAAGTTACTTTCCCTTTTAAAATTTAGGTCTTCAATTTGGGATCTCACTTAAGGCAGTTAATTGCTCCCCAAACAAAAAGTGAAGAATCATCACAGGAGGGCTGGCTCTCAGTGTGATCTAAATCTTTTTTTGTTATTCCATTCCAAATTTTGTTATTCCTTCCAAATTTTAAAAACACTTTACTCTTTTATTTACATTCTCCCAGTCATTACCTTCAACCTGTTTCACATTTCTCTCTGGAGAATTGAGAATAACAAAGCTGTACAAATTTAACAATCAGCTTCACTCTGTAATTGCTTAGAATAAACGTTCCAATTAGTCAAATCACTATTAAATTTTAATCAATGTGAATGAGTGTTTCTATATTTGATTGGGGATAGCACATAGATTTTCTAAAGGTCTCCTTTTAGTATGCAAATTTGGTATATTTTCACTTTATATTATGCCTCATAGATTGTATATCAATCTTATACAATATACTGTTAATGAATTGAAGACATTTTTCTTAAATATGATCTTTCTTTTTACAATATATATATTTTCTAAGTTTATTTTCTACTGGGGTTCAAACAAATGAAAATGTCTAGATACTAAAATAAGTAAAAGATGTGCTAGCATGATATTTAAAAAACATGGTTTAATTTTGTTTAAATATTTCCTCTCATTTTAGGAAAATTATAATTCATTTTTTATAAATAATAATTGCTTGTATGGTAAAATTGATTTTGGAAAATAAAATATGTTGTAAATTCACCTACAAAAACACAATATTAGATTATCTAAAAGTACCTTAATTAAAAAAAATATTTTGTGAAGTTTTTCTTTTAATTAAATAGCAATCAGTCTTTCTTTTTCCTTTTCTTTTTTGATTTAACAATTTTCCTATCAGAAACAACCATTCAATATAAAACAGCATTTTCTGTATTCAGTATTCTGTAGGCATCATTTCCATGGATTTCTTTAATGAATACCTTTGAAGTCTGCAGGTAATTTCAGATGAAGAAGCCATTTCCTATATATTATGCCTTCCTCGTGGGAGTTTTATCCCTGCAGTCAAATGTTCTGAATGACTCCATCTCTTTCAACATTCTCTGCGAATTCAATATAATCTACCAAGGGACAGGTACAATGGCTTTTAGGGTAACAGGCTCTATTACAAATAAAATCAATTCTAGTAAACAAGAGATTATAATTTTTTCAAGAATGTATTCTGTTAAGAGACTAAAATAAAATAGTATATGCACAAGCTTTGTACTTATGACAATAAATAATTTCTTTCAATCTTAAGAATCATGTTTGTAACTGTGTCCTGTATTTTACTTATCACACAGTTCTTAGTATGATACCTCTTTGAAACTTAGCAGAATAATACATCACTTAAATTATCTTCCTTTGTTGTTCAATGTGTAATTTGTATTTATAATTTCCATTTAGCTTTATTTTCTAAATAAAATATTTATTCATTTCTTTAAGTATTTGCAATTTTAACGTGCAACTGTATAAATTTTCAAATAGCTTCTACCATTAACCTTTTGTAGACATCACCATGGAAAAATAAAGTCCTCATTTTTAAAAAGTGATGACAGAGTCATAAAATTGTACTATTTACCAAAGTTAAGACAAAGTTTAAATAAGCTTTTTGCTTTCCTTTGTGTCATTAAATGGTTAATCCTAACAAGCACAGGGAGAGGAAAAGAAATTAACTAAAGTAAGGCCCTTGTGATACAATGACACTTGCTCTATGCTCTTTCAGAGAAAAAACATGATGATAAAACAGCACAAAGTGGAGTGTTATGAATTTTATTAATGACTAGGAGACAGTGTGCAAAACATCAAAGGTCTGTGGAAAAGATTAATGACCCCGTGTGAGACTGTTTAATTACCTCCAGCTAATTAGATTCTTGACCAAATTTTTAATATCTGCATTCCTTCTACAGCCTAATTGAGATTCCACATTATTTATCAATCTTTCAAAAAGTCCTTAGTGGGCTGCTTTTTTAGTTTTTCCCTTTGCACTTTGACTCCATTTATGGTCAATTATTAAATAAATAGCAAAGTAACTATTCCCGACAAAAGTAAGTATATGCAGTACACTTTATGCCTGTTTGTTTTGAGTAGGAGACTATCATTGGCATCTTTTATACGTAATGAAGCACTCTAACTAATAAACTGACTAATTCTACTGTAATCAATGCACATAATATTTTTGTTATCTGCGCTGTGCTCAAAACTTTCTAATGTGGTTTCCATAAATTACCCTTTGCAATAGTCAGCTAATCCTTGTTTTAGTTTACTTTGGTAGGAGCCTAGCGACAAATGGAATGTTACTATACAACTAGAGAGAACAACAAAATTCTTTCTCTCTTTCTTCATTTTTTCTGACTTGTTCTTTTCTATTTTCTGTGAAAATCAGTTTGTTCTTTTCCCTGTTCAGAGCTTCTAATTGTATGAACATTTGTATTAACAAATACTAAGCAATTTCCCCTAACATGCAGAAAATCCAAATCGAGTGTAATAAATGCATCTACAGTATGTTGCATATGATATATGCTATATTTTTATATAAATCTCATTTCTGAAGGAGAATTATTTGATAAAGCATTTCACCTGAAAAGAAAGAATACTATAATGGAATGCCCACAGACTGAGAAAAACAGGAAGTGTTCAGGGAGCCATATTTATCTAGACACCTCTTTTTCTTGAATTATGCATATTTTTTCTGCTGTAAATTCACTTGTTCTCATAAATTATATTAGCATGGTACAGTAAATATTATTATATGATTTATATGCATACAGAATCAATGAAAGAAAGGTGAAAGTACATAACACAAGTATATTGATCATGTCAATCATGACAAATCATGAATTTAAATTTGATTCTATCAAGAGATTCCAGGTATTTTATCTCAAAGTAAATCTCAGATATATGTAGATTATTACAGTTTCCTTACTATTAACAATAATTGACATCTAGTGTTTTTTAAAAAAGTTTTAAAATTTGTCTCTTCACCTAATAATTATGATAGGGTATTTTTCATTGGTTATTTTATGACAACTATTAATTCCCTATAATATATATTTAAGCTTCATTCAAAAATAAATCATCCAATGTTTATTTTCTGACAATCTATAAAATAAAAAGAAAATATAATGGAAAGATAGTTCTAAGGTCAATCCTACCTTATAAAGCTCTATGATCCCAAAAGATTCCCACCTCTCTGTATCTCAGATGTTCTCTTCAGTATAACAAATTTTATATCAGTGGAGAAAGTCTAGAAGCCACATAACAAAATCACCTTTGAGCTGCCTAACACACATTGCCATTTAGGTTACATTAATGTCATTTGTAATAATCAGAGAAATTGCCCTTTGTGAAATCTTATGGAACTAAAATCTCAAGCTAGAATTCTGTTACACTTCCCTAGCCAGAGCCCAATAAGAGTGATGAGATTGCTAACATCCAACGAGGAAAGAGCGTTCAAAATATATGGCAGGTCTAGGGGGAAAAATAATGAGATTATAACAAAAAAGAAAGGAAACAAATTTTATGTATATAGGGGGGTGGCAAGGTGAGTAGGGTTATGGGAAAAAATGAGAATTAAGTTGTGTTTTATACTGGTATAAATCCCCTTTATGGAGTGCAATCATGATGCGTATATGTAATGTACCAATGAAGATTTCAATTAAAATATATATATATGTGTATATATATATATATACACATATATATATGTATGTGTGTGTATATATATACACACACACACACATATATGTGTGTGTGTGTGTGTGTGTGTGTGTGTGTGTGTGTGTGTGTGTGTGTATGGCAGATCTGACCACTCCCATGGTCATGTTTTATATCTCGCAGGTTCCACAAAGCCACGCGATCTCTCTGAGGGGCTCTGGAAGATGACGGATTATGAGCCATTTCATGGAAGATTTTGTCTCCTACTCATGTTCTTTGATATCTTTCTGCTTCCTGCCACAGGGAATGAAGATCTTTCTCCTCTGCTGTTACTCTCCGCCACGCGGGCTGACTTGGAGACAGCCAACTGTGGATTAAATCCTCTGTGTACTGTGAGGCAAAATAAAATTTTCTTTCATTCAGTTGCAAATGTTGGATATTATGTCTCAGCAACAAGAAAGTACAGTAAGAAATGAGACCAGATTCAAGCCAATGAGCTGGCAGCAAAAGGTAAATATTTACATTAATTGAGTGTTTGAGATCCCCAAATATCACCACCGTCTAGCCATGGATACTTGCTCTTTACACAGGGCTTCATTCTTTTGGCAAAGGACAAAAGGGAAAGAAATAGAGGGCTGTCACTAGACATATCATCCATCATTGTTCTGCACATTTGTGAAACTGAAAGTTCCAAATTATTTCCCAAGGGCAAGTTGGGATGAGAGGGAAGCAAATTAAGTTAATCAGGTTCCCAGATTTAAGACATGGGAAGGAGAGTATGAGGATAAATTACAGGAAGTAACAGATAAACTTTGATTTCATCTTTATAATATTGACTAAGACCATCTGAAGGACAGTCCAATGCCAGCAATCTCTGGTCCTCAGTCATGGCAGGCAGAAGGGATATAGTTACACTCTGTATTAGACAAAGAGATTGAGTTTGAACACTATCGCCCCCCCCCAAATGAACTAACCAGTTAGGACCCCACAAGGTTTTAGATCAACAGAAAAATTTGAGAAAGGTCCCGTGATGCAGGCCAGGCCTAAGCTAGCAGTATTTATTCATCCTTGCTCTCCATATATTGACTCATTTATGTATCGTTTTAAATAACCTTTTTGTGAGTGCAAAATGCTCATGTGATAACATTTAATGATTAATCAACCATGATTGCTGTTAGGAGTTTGAAACAGAGGTGTACACTAAAGTAGCAGTGTCTATAAATTCGACAATATCCTTTGTGCCTAGTGTGCCACAAATCTGCAGGGTATGGGGGGGAATGAGAATCAAATGTCATATTCTGGTACATACTCTCAATGTTGAATGTGATGATGATGTGTATTCATAATGTACCAATAAAGATAAAAAAAAAAAAGTAGAAGGAACCCAGGATGTAGCTCAGAATTACAGTATCAGCCTGACAAGTGGAAGGTCTTGATTTCAATAACTGGGACAAAATAAAATGAAGATATTATATTCTTTGCTCAAAAAGTGAAGAATTGGAAAGAAGAAATGTATATGTATATATAATATATATATCCATCCATTACTTTAAAGAAAAACCATTAAATTGATAGCAAATTTATGAAAATTCTTTTCAAATAATACAAGGATAATTGTAAACTTACAAATATTCCAAAATACTAATGTAAGAAGATATTCTAATTATCACAACACATAGAATTATAAAGTTTTAAGTAATAATTATAAATTAAAAATAAAAACAGAACATACTTACCTAGAAGTATATATGTTTCATTTGCTTTTTGTTGTTGAAAAGTTAAAAAGAGTACTTAAGAAAGAGTTTCACTTCTTTAAAAATACTTAAGAGTAACTTCCTATTGCTATATCTTTATAACCACAGGAAAAGTTAGCAAATTATACACAAAACAAACACTGAATTTTTTACTTCTGGAAAAGAAATGTTGAGAAATATTTGTTTTTAGTGTAAGTGTCTGTAATGTCTTAATTATTTATCATAATTATTTAATAACCATGAAAATAGCACATTTATTGATAGAAAATTAAAACAGACACAATTCTGAAAATGGAGAGCAATAAAATGTTATGAAGGATGTCCCTTGCTTTCTATTATTTGGGATTTTTAAATTCATCTAACATAATCACATATTTTAAATACAAAAGCATAGCTTTAATCAAGATAAAATTATCCAAATAAAATGCCATATGAATTTGTGAGCTAAAATCTATCTTCTAATGATATATAAAAATAAAACTTCAAATGATAATCTATAGTCAGTGATAAATATAGCAATAATATAAATTCATATTTTTGGGATTCTCCTATGTATTACTTTTTAAATATTTCATATCATTATTTATTGAACTACTAAAACATCAGTCATTTTTAGAAATATTCCGATGTATATGTAGCAGACAATTTTAGATGTCACTTTTTCACAACTTTCTAGAATTGAGGTTACATTGAATGTAAATTATTCAGAAATATGACCTCCTCTATTAATTTCAAATTACATTTGATAATTCCTATCAACTTATCACAGTTGTTCCATATACTTTTTAAAATATATAAAATACACCCAAAATAAAATATTCAATGTACACTTGCAATGAAGCATTCAGTGAGTCCAAATGAAATCAACAATGTTGATTTTGCTACTGAAAAGAACTAAAAACAAAAGACATGTGTGAATGGAAATATACAGTCCTTCAGGTCTTTACTGGTTGTTACATTAAATGAAATAAATCTTCAGTTCTGTGTAGTAAGATCACAAAGCCTTAATCAATACATTTTATAAAATTCATATCAATTATTTCATACTATTTTTTTTTACCAGTTTGGGCAATTGCTGTTACCTCTAGCCTAAACCACTAACCTCTCAGTCTCAGTAAATTCAGATTTCTTGGGGTATGGAGGGGACACTGTACCAAAAGGAAGCCACATTTCCAACAAGACAGAGCAAGCAGTTTATTAACCAAGAGAGTGTGTGCTGCACTGCATTTGAGAGCTCCTGAAAGACCGTGGTGGTGTTTTGTGTTTTCTTTCAAAAACTGCTCTTAGAAGTCCCTAAATAAACTCTCCTTATCCTCAGCCATGAAAAACAGCAGTGTTCCCAACTTTTCACCTTTCAACCGATGTGTCCCTGTAGTATTCATAGTACTAATGAAAGAGATTCTTGACAATGTCACTATGGACCACCCCAGAAGTGGAGTCCTGCCAATGTAAACCATTATTACAGTACTGACCGCTCCTCACATGCTGTGAGGTCATTCAGAAACTTCCCTGCCTCCCTGTTGCTCACACTGTCTCTGAAGAGTGACATCCCCCTTGAACCGCAGACACGGAGGCGAGCCCCCTGCTACTGATTCCCATCCAGATTGCTACGGACAACATCCACTTTGATGCCACTGAATGGACTTGTTTTCTTCTAGAAGGAGAATGAAAGAACATTCAAAGAAAAAAAACAACCGGGCGATGACACAGAAATGTCCACAAACTGAGACGCTTTGCTTCAGAATTTTCCTCACATCCGAAGCTTGTAACAAGCAATGAAGATCTTTGAGTGTAATTATTTTAAAAATGTACAAGCTATATTTTATCAGAATCATTTTTTACTTCTGGGGAGAAAATTATTTGATTACCAAATGTACTCTTTATTTGCTGACACAGAAGTACCTAAATGCAATAGATTATGAGACATGGGAACTATGAGTCTATATTAAATAACTGACCAGTCACATGCGATTTGGTTTCAGTACACACAGCATTTAGGTTGCTTTTTAAGAAATCCAAAGACAGATATAAAACAATATGGATAAGCATTTAGTGTTGCTAAAACACAACTCATCTGTAATTTTTTCCCTATAATAAGTATAAAATATCCTATATTTCCACACAATTAACTTGGACAATGCCAGAACACCTATGGACACAGGAAAAAAAAAATGTACAACTGCTACCCAGTACAACTGTCCTCTTTCCCTGTGCTGGGACAGGTAGCTAAGTCCTCTGTCATTCTGTCTTATACCTTTTCCTTGTAATTCCCTGCCTTTACTAGTTGATAATATAGGTAAAAGATGAAGTAATTTCTATTTCACTCATTTGGCAAGAAACCACCTTAGATAATATAATATCTGGTTTGTTTGTTTGTTTGTTTCCTTGCTTGTTTTTTGAGACAGGGTCTCATTCTGTATTCAGGATGGCCTTGAGCTAATCCTTGAACTCATAGCAATCCTCCTGCCTCTGCTTCCTGAGTGCTGGGATTACAGGGGTGAGCCACCCCACCAGGCACTGTGGTATATGGTACTGATTGCTAGTAGGTGTGAGTCTCCACACCTGGCATTGTGGTATGTGGTTATTGGGGCTGAATCCAGGCCCTTGTACTTGCAAGGCAGGCACTGGAACCACTTAGTTAAATCTCTGGCCCACATAATGGCATTTGATGGAGAGAGCATAGAAATAAAACACTGCTTAAAAGGTGAAAAATGCCAAAATCTAAACAAAAAGTGATGGAAATGATCAATAATAATTTTCTCTTAAAATTAAAGGAGAGTTCATGGAAAAGCTGACATAAAATTAGGGTACCAATATTTAATAGGAATTCTGCAATTCAGGAAGTGGAGTGTGAAGCATTTCCAGGTGAAAAGATGAACCACGGCCCATGCTAAGGCTGACAGTCAAGGAAAAATCTAATTTCCTATAATTGGACAGTTGTGTATCAGTAAATGCTTACTGACCACCTTCCTAGCAATCTGCAACAACACAAAACGGCAATCAGACCTGGGAAAGCACATTCAACCCTGGCCGTCATCAGCCAGTGCGGCCAACTGCAGAAGACCAGCAGAGCTGGGAGACACTGCAGGCCCCCACTTCCTTATTCAGGGAGAAAAATATAATTGAGCTGTGATGAAAAAGTGTAACTCCATCAAGTAATAATTCTTTAAAGTATAGGTTTATCCTGTTTTATGAAACAAGTCTCTGAGCACCAAATATGTTGTGTCACTTTTCCTTTTACAACTTTTTGTATTTAACACTATCACTTTTATGCTCTTCAGCTGACAAAAAGTAATCAAGGCTGTTAAATAATCCATTAAATAAGATCTATTAAAACTGAGGTTCTGCCAGTTGTAAGAATTTACTCTTAGAAAGCAGATTGCTTAGGATGATTGAGGGGCCTTCAGTATATCCCCTGATATATACAGATATTATACATAAATAAAAATATAGTAAACAAGTCTGTTCTTTTTAAACTTCATCTATAAAATCCAGTTGTCCCTTATATATTTAGAAGAAGGAAAAGTAAAATGATTGCAAAATTCATATCGTTTTATTGGTAGAGGAAAAAGAGTGAATAAGGATGAGTTGTTCAAGTCATTTGCTCTGATAATTAATGCTGAAGCTCTAAACAAGATCCTCCTGGTATCTAACAGTTCACATAAGTGAAAACAGTGGAGCCTGATGAAATATCCCAGAAATACAATGGAATATAGGGCCTGGGTTACACTGGGGATGGATGTGGAGTGGCCGCTAGTCAGGTTTCACTGTCATGGAACAGCGGCCTCTTTAAGAAGAAATGAAATTCTGTGTAAATTTTTTTAATTCTTCAAGGTAGGCAAGTAACTTATACTTTAAACACACAGCGTGGGCCAAACAAAACATGTCAGTGGATAAGATTTGCCTCTTAGCCACCAAGTGGAGACCTCTGCTTTCGTTTGTTCTAAACGCTGCAATGTGGTTTGTATTATGTGGTATTGGCAGGCAGGTAGTAGGTGGGGGTAACGTGCCTGGATTTATTTTACTTATTAATTACTTTCCATCCTGCCATGTTCTCAGATGTGTTTGAAATGAATTATTTTTAAAAAAATTATATGATAATATAAGAGAATATTGAGGTGATGGAAAAGGACCAAAATCATAGGAAGAGAACTGGGGATGGATAAAATAAAATGACAAAAGATATACAGCACAATGAAATGACTTAAAATGAAATCGAGCTTAAAGCTCCATAGCCAAAGGGTGAAAAGACTCTATTTTAAGATTTATTTATATCATGCATGTAGTAAAATGTATGCTAAGTGATCAGGACAGACATGACTGTACAAAAAGTTGAGGTGACAGAATTTCTTCCAAGCTTCTTTATGCTTTGAAGCTATAGAATTAATGACTCATACAAATGGTCTAGTGGCCTCATCTCCCATAACTAAGGGCAGAAAAATCACAGTCTATTAGAGCACAGTTCACACAATTTTTACAGAGACCTCTGTTTAAAGAATTTATTTTTTTCTTGTTCAAACAGATAACCAAGTAGAAAAAAAATTTTGATTCAACCAATGATTAGCTTTTCTCTAGTATGAATAAACTTTATAGGCAGAACTTTAGTTCACCAAGGCACTAATTAATATTAAACTCTTTCTGGTGTTACTAAGCACTAATCAACACATCCAACCTGGTGCTTGGTTAATTTGCAAAGTACAAAAAAAAAAAAAAACTTGCCTTTATTGAATGTTTCTTTTTATAAAGAAATGAATGCATTGTCAAATAACTATAAAATAGTATGCTAAGTTATGTTGAAAGTATACACAAAACACGTAACATAGGAAAAGAGTATGGTTATCTCTCTGGACCAAGAGAAGAAAATCCCAGACATACACACACACACACACACACACACACACACACACACACACGTTTCTCATATATATGTATACATATATACATATGTATCTCATATATATACACACATATATGTATATATATATATATATATTACTTTCCATCCTTCCACTGTTCTTAGATGTATATGTATACATATATATGTATATATATACATATATATACATACATATATACACACATATATAATACATACACACACATATATATTTGGATATATATATATACACACATCTGAGAACATGGAAGGATGGAAAGTAATTAATAAGTAAAATAAATCCAGACACGTTATCCCCACCTACTACCTGCCTGCCTATACCACATAATACAAATCACCACTTTGCAGTGTTTAGAACAAACGAAAGCAGAGATTTCCACTTGGTGGCTAAGAGGCAAATCTTATCCACTGACATGTTTTGTTTGGTTCACACTGTGTGTTAAAGTATAAATTACTTTATACATACATATATATATATATACATATATATATACACAAACATATATACATATATATGTATGTGTACATATGAAATTACTGAGATTATATTCCATGAAGATTGGAAGTGTATAAGTGCTCTTTACAAAGGTAAGTGGCTATTTTGAGATATGAAAAGTAGTTGCCCACCAGTCTCCTAGATGTATTTTTGCATTTAGTTGCATCTTATTTATTGTCAATTATTTGCACATTGATGCACTAAACAATTTCTGGTCTCTCTCCTCTTTAACTCCCACAAAGCACAAATGCAGTCTTATAACAACAGTTTTGAAGCAGTAAGATAGTCTTCATTCTAAACAGTTTAATAAGCTCTGCTCTTAGTAAGATGCTCAAAAACTCATATGTAACTTTTTAGATAAAAACAAAACATATAGTCTGAGGAGATGGTTTATTTCAACTTAGAGTAAGGAATCAAAACTTCACAGTATGTGAAGTTATACACCTCCAGTGATCCCCTTAGAGCAATGTATAACTTTCCCTTGGAGTAAAGGGAAACCCTCCCCCAAACAGAATGGCCATAAGAAGATTCTATTTTATCAAAAGAATCAGAAAAGGGAAATATTTGGAGTTTTAAATTGCAGGACATTGTATGACCTTTAAAATATAGAAGAAGAAAATTCTTCATCAAGTGCTGGATACTAAAAAAGTGAAGAATATTAAAGGATTCCAAACCAGCAAATGCCTTCAATGTCTTTTGCTATTCAGCTATTCATTTTGCTTAAGAGTTAGTTTTCTTTCCCAAGTTATTCTTCTCTGTCAGGTCAATGTCTGGTACTTCAGCAAAGAGTAGTTTCAAGAGAGGCATAAGAAACACACAAAAATTGCTTAGTCAGGAAATTAGGAGACCCATGGGACTCGTGACTTGGAATGTTGACTTGGGACTTGGGAATTGTTTTTCTTAAATGGCCAAAAATAAATCCATTAATTTATGCCCCTAAGAACATTTTAGGTTTTTACTTAACAACAGAGTTGTCAAAGTTGCCATGAGAGAAACAAAAGAAATCAACTTAGTTTTCCTCTGACCATACAATTATTGTCCTAATAATATAAATTTAATCTTTGAGATATGTAATTTAAATAGTAACCACAAATATTATAGGCATGCTGAATATTTCTAACTAAACAAGTGGCCTTATTTTGCAATTAAAAGCTGATGACTTAGTTTTGTCAATATATCATTATCATTTGAACTCTAAACAGGGAGCAATTATTTTTAAGTAAACTTTCAAAATTAAAGACTATGTGTATGTAACTTAGTTCACTCCTAAATTTTATGGGGATTTCTTATAAGTGCTATTTGAAAGAGTCATAGACTAAACAAATTAAAGGGGTAAAAGCACACCTGGTCCTTATCTGACCAACGGTTCAACATTGGTACAAGAACTGTGTAAACTTATCAGCTACTTCCTCTGTTCAGTTAACATTGACTCCTGGGTTTATTTTTTAAGACTTAGGGTAGGTGTGGTAACTGCTTAAACATTTGAGACTTTGTTGAGCTTTATGGAATAAAATATAAATTGTTTAGTGAATCCAGTATGAAGATGAGAGTTAAATTTTCTGAGTTTCAATATTTCTCTATGAAATCTACCCTTCTGGACAGAAATTACAAGCAACAGTTCCTAGCAAACATATGGGGAAGCCCACCGGAGAAATTGTAAGATAAATTAATATTGGCAGATGCCAATGTGTCTGAATGCTGCGTATGCTGAAAAGTCCCGCATTCTTTATGTTTTGAAATTATTCTGTTGTAACTATTTTCAAATTCGTTTTCTTTGGCAGTGTTTTACACTCTCCAAAGGTGTCTGCATTTATTTGACTACAGAAAATATTTACTTTCGTAAAGGGCAGCTTAACCTTTGTTTAAATCTGAGGTGAGTTAAAGGTCATTGTAATTATTTGCTGTATTATTTGTGTCAGATTTGAATTACTATGAATACTGCAAATGCATTGCCCTTTATTATGAAATAAGCTAAAAGAAACTCAACTTCTGTGTCTAGCCAGCATATTTTATGGAACCAATCAGTGTTGCAGAACATTTTCAAGGTTCTCTCTTGGACTGTGATTGACTGAAAGTGCTTGAGGTTAAGGTCCTTTCCCAGAGGGAGGAAAGGAGGCGATTTAACATGGCAGCTCACTCCCCAGCCCCCTTCAGCTATGTTTTTGATGGCTAGCAGCCAGCATGTGGACAGAGTGGGGTTCAAGGCTATTAGTGAAACTCTGCAAGCAGTCTCATCAGAAAAAAACACATAGACAGGGGACAAAAGGGGAGAAATTGCTACTCAGAGAATGATTTCAGACAGATTCGTAAGATTCCTCAGATTTCATCTGAAGGGAAATTCAAAAGTGAAACATGCACATTGGGATATGAAAACTTGATGGAAATAAGCTGGTGGGAAAATTTGGAATTTAAATAATCTAGGGCATAAAAGTGGTTGAATCTTAATTCTTGTTTTTTACCTTTCAATTATGGAGAGAAAATACTGTGTCCTAACATGTTGACCCCACCTTTAAATGCATGCATACATGCCAACCAAAGATACTCATGCCTGATTCTGAGGACAAAGAAATATCAAGTTTCCATTATCAACTGAACTAGTCTAGTAGAGACTGTTTACTTGGAAAGAAACAATATGGAATAGTGTGTGGTTCATTCAACTCAGTGGAAAACAATAACATTTATGCTTCCAAAACAGGTAATCATGTGTTGCAACTGAATATAATCCTCTTTTCTTGTATGAGGATAATATTCTTTTCCACTTCTTGTGTATGTGAAAATCATTAATATATTTATGATACAATTAGAAAGTGACTTGTACATAGTTAAAATTCAGTGAATACTAGTCATTTATTTTCACTCTCAATATAATTATTATTACTCAAATGATAAAGGGGAAAAAACCAACTTTAAGAAATAAAGACTTCTGGCATTAACTAAAACAAAGATGAAATTCAAACTAATAGTGTCCCACAGCCTAGACCAAAGGAAGTTAGTATGGATGAGATTGGTGAAAAATTTTATCTAATATATATGAAGATGTCCTAATATAATTAAGTATATGGCCATAGAGGCAAAGTGTAAGAAAGTCCTCTGTCTGGGGATACCCATCCACAAAAACACACAGACACAGAGACACATATTAAAGATTTATTGTATGTTGGGTAGAATTTCAATCTGCTGGGCTGGGGATTTAGCTCAGTAATTCTGGTGCCAGGCATGGTGGCTCATGCCTGTAATCCCAGCACTCCAAAGTCAGAGTCAGGAGGATTGCTGTGATGTGAGTTTGAGGCTGAGCTCAGGGCCAGTCTAAAATACAAAATGAGACCCTGTCTCAAAAAACCAAAAAAAAAAAAAAAATTTCAATCTGCTGAAATTTAACTTTTTAAAAGGAATAGCGTATACTGAAAGCAAGCTAAGATTTTTTTTTTTTTTTTTTTTTTTTAGACCTAAAAGCTTTACTTCTCAAAAATTTCATGGTCAGAAGGGATGGGTCATTGGTGGGATCAAGATTCTCTCTTTTCTTCTTGGCTTCCAAGAAGTGAGATGCTTTCCTCTTCAGGGTCCTTGCATCATGCCCTAAGTATGTTTATATGTGCCAATAATGGACCAAAACTCTTACTACTATGAAACAAAATATATCTATCCTCCTTGAGGTTGAACATTTCAAGTATTTTGTCTTAGAAAAAAAAATGATCACAACAAACATTTTTATGAAGAGTGAGATCTTTGCTGTAAGTATACTTGACCATTCTGTTTAGAAGTCTTCAGAAGTGCTGTATAAGAAGACTATGAAAAATCTTAGATATCAGTGCTAGAAAAGACTAGAGTGCTGGTAAGACAAACTTGAGGAAAGATTAGGCTTTGAGACTCAGAAAACCAGATCTGAAAGAAATGTAGAAAAGTAACATCAAGTTTAAGAAATTTCATTTCAAAATAAATCATTGGCATTTAGCCTTGACACAATATGTATTACATTTTGGTAGAAAATTTGTCTATATTTTGCCCATTTCCTGAGACTTTGAGAGAGACCGAGGTTAAGGACAGTAAACTAATTAACCTATAAGATTGGGGCAAAGGAGAACATTATAAAAAAGACAATGTACTAGGACAATAAAAAAATGCTATGAGGGCATGTCAAAAATCAGTATGACTCCATGCTTCGTTAGCTCAAAATTACAAAACTATAAATCATTCATTTGAGAAGAAAGTCTCTGGGATATCTGTTCATTCAAAGTTATTTAGGAAGTTGTTTTCTGATTCAGTTGTATAGGCACTCAGAGGCCTCTACAAAGGCAGTCCTGGCTACTATGTAACACTGGAATCATCTACATAGTGATGTTTTGGTTTGTAATTTTTTTGATTTTCAGGTATGTCAAATACAAGAATTATGGATTCATGGAGGTTCTTACCAAAGTTTCAAAAAAACAAAATCTGAGAGGGCCAGGGCAAAAGGTCTTACAGTCCCTTTCAGTAGTGCTTAAAACTATGAGAGAGAAGTTTAAGATACTATAAAGATGCCAGAAAATTAGAGATGCCAATAACATGAGATGTCTGCTAAAACAAAATGGCAGGCAGTGACTAGAGTTGTCCAAAGGTGAGCTGCAATTCATGTGACTACAGGAAAAGCGTTGCTTAAGGTCTTTAGTCATTATCTTTCATGAAAACCTGCCTTGGGTAGTAGACATCTAGCTACAGGATGTAATGTTCGCCCTTACTTTTTTTTTTCTTTTTGAGACAGGGTCTCACTTTGTGGTTCAGGCTAGCCCTGAGCTCAGCCTCAAACTCACATCACAGCAGTCCTCCTGCCTCTGCCTCCCATGTGCTGGGATTACAGGCATAAGACACCATGCCTGGCACTGTGGTATGTGGTACTGGTTGCTGCTGGGGTGAGTCTTCACACCCAGTATGGTATGTGGTTACTGGGGATCGAACCTGGGTCCTTGCACTTGCAAGACAGGCTCCAGAACCACTGAGTTAACTCCCCAGCCCCCTATACCTCCCTTTTAAAATAAAATTTTTACTCTATGACATATGTGTTAAAAGTATTTAACTTTCTCTTTGATTTTTATAGGGATTCACAGCAAAATGTTTGCCTTGAGTCTCAGAGGAGACCTTAGGTTTGACTTTACAGCAGTGCCAGAAATGTTAAGGTATTGATAATGCTTAAATATAGATTAAATACATTTAACTTAATGAGATGGACATGAGCATCTTGGATACCAGGGGTGGAATGTTATGATTTACAACCAAATTGTTCTCAAAGTCTCATGTGAAAATTTTGAGCCCAGAAGGGATGTGTTACTTGAGCTATGGTTTAAAAGGGTGTATTCTTGTTTCTCTCTCTCTGCTTCCTAGCTGCCACCACATGCTGGCTTTCTTTCAATGGAGATGATTCCATCACAGTGTTTCTACACTTGGCCCTGACAATGATGAACTTCTGAAACTGTGAGCCAAAATAAACTTCTCTTCCTTTAGGTGATGCAGTGTATTTGGCCCCATAGACAAAAAATATGACTACCACAAGAAATATCATAGGGTATATTAGCTAAGGAGACCTCTGTGACTTAATGTTGCTAGTGTAAGGCACTGTTCCATACACCAAGTGTACCTAATTTCATCCATATGTATGTGAAAATTCTAGACTTGTAATTCTCTCTCCAAAACTACAAAATCACCAGGATTCAGGAAGAGTCCATCAGCTTGTGTTTCAAAATCAATGATAAGTTCATATTGAATAATGCTGTCAAACAGTTCTACTTCTTTTTAAAGGACTCTATTTTGAGTATTACGAATTTAGAGAAGTTGGAGATGCCTAAGAGTAGGATGTGCGTATCTAAAGATATGTAATGAAGAGAAACGTTTTCTAAGAAGATAAGTGAGTTATAAAATGTAGGCAATTCATCTTCAGCAAAAGTTGAATAGTCTTGGTATTCAATGATGGAAAAACTGGATTGTTTTAGGATAAAATGAAATAGAAGGTTATAGATTAAGCCAAATTGTAAAATATTATTCATATTAAAAGAAGAAGAAAGAAAGCAAAATCATGAATATCAAGACTAACTCAGAAATGGACGTGAAGAAAGGGACTCTAGGAATTAATGAAAATAATTAATGATTAAATCAGTCTGATGGCAACAAAGAGTAGGGATGGGAATATTGTGGTCAGTTCAAAAATATTCCTGTATAAAGTTTATTGTTCCAGCTAGATATATAAATATGTAATTACTAGGAATTTAAATAGCAAGAAATCTTTACAAATTCAGAATTAAAGGAGATTTAGAACTGCCCCATAATTCCAAAGTTAGTACAACACCATTTATTCATTAGTATGCTTATTAACTAATTTGTTTTTGAATGTTTGTTATGACCAGGCACTGAACGGGGAGGGGGGGTGATTGAGGTTTGTCAAGAACATAAATGTCGGAGCACCACCATAAATATATTTAAATTGCTAGTGATTTGTAGGAGTTCATTATAACTTTTCCTGTCACAAAAAAGGCAAAAACCCCAAAATATGAATATTAATTCTGTGTCCTAACATAGACAGAAAATTACACAGATGCATAATTCATACTGTTTAAAACTGGTACAAATTAAGATATGTGGAAACTCATGTATTAGGTTCAAAAAGTCTACCAAAAATAATTCTGAGGTTACCTACAACTGATAGTTTCAAATTACTGTTGGTTTCTCAGTGATACATGGAGGTCACTTCTTGAATCACCTAAGAACTAAAGGAACAGGGCTGGGGAGTTAGCTCAGTGGTTCCGGTGCCTGTCTTGCAAGCACAAGGACCCGGATTTGATCCCCAGTAACCACATACCATACTGGGTGTGGAGACTCATGCCCAGCAGCAATCAGCACCATATACCACAGTGCCGGGCATGGTGGCTCACACCTGTAATCCCAGCACATAGGAGGCAGAGGCAGCAGGATTGCTGTGATGTGAGTTTGGAGGATTGCTGTGATGTGAGTTTGAGGCTGAGCTCAGGGCCAGCCTGAACCACAAAAGCGAGACCCTGTCTCAAAAAACCTTAAAAAAAAATAAAAAAAGAACTAAAGGAACATTGGACCACAGTAGACAGTTACAATCTTTTGGAAACATAATAAAATATAAATTATGTTTTGGGACTCCTTGGCATTCCTACATGGGACTCAAGCTTTAAGCAGGAGTAGGGTTTGCAAGAGTATCCTGTCAGTGAGGCCCCACATCATGCTAAGCATTGCTGCACTTAACAGCAAGGGAACAAAAACCCTGTAATCATTAGTAGGAAGAAAACAAGGTATTAGAAGAGTATAAATTATCAATAATGAAAATAGACCTTTAAAAATAATTGAGATACGAAAAATGTGAAAAACCACTATACATTTTAAAAGCTAAATAAATATACAGACAGGTTATATAAGTGTAGGAGATCTCAAGATTGAGTATGAATCATTAAGTATTAATTAAGTATATCATTAAACAGAGAGAGATCTATTTTCTCTACTGGTAAATATTCCTAATTTATAAATAAAATTAATCAGTTATACTAACAGCTCATAGAGTACTATAAATAGTAGATTTTGGTCCACTGAGGCTCTGTTGAATTTATTATACCCTATTTCCTTTTCAATTTTTCAAATATTTTTTCATGAACAGAAAACTTGAGCAACTAAATAAGTTTAAGATAATTTCAGAAATCTTTGCAGTAGGAAAAATTAAATCTGACTCTTTCTACTTTCTTGAGCTAATTGCAGACTCTTTGGGGAACTAGATGAGTGCTAAACATTATTCAGCACTTCAACAAAAGTTGCATTCTAAACTACATCAGCAAATTTGGTTATATACAGGTAAGAACAATCCAGTTCTCTGGCTGTGACAATATTCATCTCAGAAAGAAAGGTCAATAGATTTTGTCATAGGAAATGGGAATTTTTCCATTTGTTAGCAATACAGAAATGTGTGCTTTCTCATACAATTACTGTATTAAATGTACTTCCTAGGTAAACTTGATTTTGAGACAGTTTCTTATTTAGTGCTTGCCATTTTAGATGATGTATTGTACAAAGTTGTTTATTCTCCTTATGGTAACATTAAACATGAAGATCATAGTTAGAATGAAAAGTACAAGATTATAGGAGCATGTGTTGGGATAAAATAATGTCATTTTCACATCAATATATCTAATTCATCTAGTTTCTCCTCCCTCTAACCCTTCCTATAGCTGAAATATTTAAGGAAAATAGCATGAAAAAGTTTTTTCCATGTTAAATATTAAGATAGAAAGCAAACTGGTAAACGCTGTCTCACTATCTTGCTGCACCAGAGAAGCAGGTGGACAAAGTCTTCTCTCTTGAGCTGAGGTCTCAGCATGTTTGACAAGAGTGTACCTCTCCTTTGCTACACAGTGAGCATATGTGTGACTACAGTGTGGTTATCACACTGTATAACCTGCTTTGTTTAAAAAAATAGACAGCAATTGAACAATAGTACATTATGGACTAGAACCCAGGATAAAGGCTAAAAACCAAACATGTCGAAAAGCTTTTAGCAGATGGAAGCCCATTTTGAATCTATAAGGATGCCAAAGTGGTATAAAGGGAGCAAAATTGATAAACTCAAGAGATTCAGATGTTTTTTATAGTCAATCTTGGGAAGAGAAAAAATAACCCCACTTACTTTGTAAGTGAGAATAAAGGCAAGTAGTGTGAAGTGCTGATATTATAGAGCTCTATCAGGTGTTTTCTCTGGTGTATAAATAAGTAATTTATAATAGAAGATAAAAGACATGGAAATGGTTTGACTAAGCAAATTATTAGCTATTTAAATAAGCTCATTTTTGAAAGGTCTTGTGAACTAGAGAAAAGGTCAAACGGTTACACCAAAAATAAATTATGTCTTCACATCAATATCAAAGAGTCACAATGCTGCTTCACTTAATTTTTTTCTCCCATTAATATGAACAGAGGAAACCCACAGGCCACAGACTTTAAGTCAATTTGTCCAGCCTTCAAAATTAGGGACAACATAAAATAAGAAAGTAAATCAAAATTTAAATTATACTTCAACAACAACAACATCAAGTATATCCTATACTATTGATCCTGAAGTTCACGGATATCATTTTCAAATATTTTTAAAAACACATTTGTTCGAGCATCACCATCCTTTAAAGAATGAAATTATATTCTTGAATGAAGTTTCTAACAATGAGTTCAGCCTGGAAGTTGAAATTCCATTTTTAAGATTGTGTAGGGATATCATGAGCCTCATGATCAGAATAATGCCTGTACAATATTCTTACCCTTCATCTGCCTACTCTTTATTTTTCTTTTCTCAATAACAAGAAACAAAAGTACCAAAGAAATCTCAACCACTCTACCAATTCACCGGTAATAAAATAGAGCCTTTGAGATCCTCTGCTAAATTTCCCCCTGCCTGGAAGAATTTCATTTTCTTTGAGCTCTTCATTGACTATTAACAACTAAACCATTTGTTTTAGTTCAGACCTTGCATTTATATAAATGATTTTTCTACACTTTCTAGATTGTGCTATCTGTCTCTACTCTATAAACCTTCACAGTGCTATTATATTATTGATAGTCTCTAGAACCTGCTTGGCATCCTCTTGAGGATAAGGTCCTATCTTCTATGTTTCACTCAGTCTGAGTGTTTGGTATATTACAGGATTTCAGCAAACATTTGGCAGATTGCTTTGAAGTTTGGGGTATTTATTTGGCAAACAACCCCATCATGAAGTATTAGAAGTGCTAGGAAGATATTAGGACTAATGGAAATTTATATCCAAATGACTAAAAGCATTTTGCTTGCTGAAAATGGGGATAATATTCTAGATTCATATTCTTTATCAACACTTAAGCTTTGATTTTGAACTTAACTTCTGTTAGCTCAATGTTTTCCTTTCACATAATATGAATACTGATAAACTTAGTTCCCTAGGTACCTCCAAATACAAAATATCTTTACCAGACTCATTGGAAACCCCTAGTGAATGATACTGCCCTTGTTTTTTTGTGTTTTTTTTTTTTCATTGTTGTTAAAAATGGAAGTCAATATTCCACAGGTAGGACATTAGGAATTGATTACATAACAAAGAGAATGAGAACACCAGGTGAACATTCTAAATAGCCAATGAAATCTTTTTAACATGCTTAATCAACACAAATACACTATTTTAAACATTTTTATTAAATGTTCTATATTAGAAGGAGTTCTCCAAATTCTTTTTTCAGACTGAGTGTAGATATCACAAGGTCACCAAATATGTTCAATGTCTTTCATACTTTTATATGGATGATTTATAAATTTTTAAACATTGTAAATGAATCTGTGTGCTGTAGTGCAAATGTGCTAACAGAAAAATTTAAAAAGTTAAGATAGACTATATATTTGTAAACACTCTCCATTCAAAATTTAAAACATGAAAAATTTTGGGCTATGCATTGTGGGATAGATCTGTAAGTCTAGCAATCAGGAGGCTGATAGGAATATATCTGTGTGTTCAAAGTCAGCCTGAGCTAAGTAATAAGTTCAAGGCCAGTTTGAGCTACAGAGTGAGACCTTGTCTCAACCTTCTTCTCCAAAAAATAAAATGTAAATGCAATATGAGTATGAGTCAATATTTGCACAGCCATCAAGAAGTATTCATAAGCAAAGAGAAAATATTTTTAGATTGCACTTTATTTTAATAAAAGAAAAAAATTTATTAATAGTATACTACCGTAAAATGGGTCCACTCAATCTGTAATTACATTATCTGTAGTTTATAATTTGTAAGGAAATTTTAAAACATATTGCTTTAGTGCTTAGATTATAAGATATTTTATTGGGCCTAGTTCTATGACATACACCAGGAGTACAAAATATTTCAGAAATGGAGACTGGAGGTCAGGTGTTCAAGGCTAACTTGAGCCACATAATATTAAAAAAAAAAAAAGACATAATGGAAAAAGTGAAGGAAATATGCAGAGTAGAAAGGAGAAAGAAAAGGAAGGGGGAAAGAAGGAAATTGGAAGTATATACTGCTCATGTCTTTATAATAAATTTATTGATTAATTTTTAAATAATTTTAAATAAAAATGACTATTAAATATACTAAGTTGATGGATTTTGTTAATAATATAAACTGCTCTATTGAAATAGCATTTATTTTGCTAAAAGTATTGTGTGTACAGATGACTGGAAGGGTACTGAGAGCTAGCATTTTAAGTCTAACATGAGACAAGAGTTATATTAAATATAATATGAGGCCCAAATATCTATTTTTGGTTTTGAACATATCAGAAAATAGAAATTCTGTTCTTAACTGTAAATTCACTTTATTTGTATTAATCATAATGTCAAGATCCTGTCTATCTAGTCTTAGAAGTTATAAACTCAATGAATTTATATGCTGTTTCATTCACAAATGAACTGTGCTCTTGAATTTTAACATGCTATTCCTAAAACTATTAGCTGTGTGTCTGCTTTATGGGATGTTCCTACATAAGCTGGCTGTTCATCAATTTGGTGTCCATACATTTCTTTGAAAGCTATATTATAATTAGAGTTTAGGTTAATACTATTCAGTAACCATAAAACAGACATAAAATAATTATAACTCATTTAGTGAAATTAGAAAAAGAGCAATTATTAGACTCCCATTGTGAAGCTTTGCTGTGAGGGATAGATAATCTATCTGCAAGATGTACTTTAAGAACACCATTTCCAAAGAAATAAACGAGATAGATTACTGCTTTGTTTTTGTGCACTTGAGGCAGAAGGGATGGAACTGGAAACTTGCGGGTTGTATATGAGAGTTTTCCAAACTTTGTTAAATATTTCTAGGCAAACTGAAAATGCAAATTTAAAGAGAGTAAGACCTTCAAAATTATTTCTATAAATCCTGTTAGCTCCTAAATGAAGAAAGTACACTTCTGAGAGTTTGGAAATATGTGTCACAAATTGATATGTGCATGTTAAGATATTATTAAAAATATAATAAAATTAAATACAATATAATAAATTTTAAAATATAATAAAATTAAAAGGTTTCTAATTTTTTTAATATTCTATTATTTTGGGGTTGAAGATTTAGCTCAGTGGTTCTGGTGCCTGCCTTGCAAGCTCAATGTCCTGGATTCAATCCCTGGTAACCACGTACAACAATGCTGTGCGTGGATACTCACGCCCAACAGCAATCAGAACCACATTCCGCAGTTCCGGGCATGGTGGTTCACGCCATAATCCCAGAACTTGGGAGGCAAAGGCTGGAGAATTGCTGTGAGTTTTAAACTCGCCTGGGCTACATAGTGAGCTCAAGGTCAGCCTGAACTACAAAGAGACACCCTGTCTCCCAAAGCATAATAAAATGGTACTAATAATAATAATCATCATCATCATCGTCGTCGTCATCAACATCATCATAGAACATTTTCAAAGTCTACCCTAAAACCTTGCAGATCACTCATTTTGAATGTATTCTGGAATCATTTATTTGCCTAAAGGCCAATTAAGATGTAGTGGGCTTTCTGATTTGCCTAATTACCAAATTACACACACCCTGGACATAATTATTTTCACACTTCCAGAGATCTTTGAAAAGACATAATGTATGATTCACATATTTAAAGTAGAGGTTGCTAACTAATCTTTGGTAAAGTTTTATTTTATCTAAATTGTTTTACTGTGGTAATACTCTTCCAATGTTCACGAAAGCTAAAAACAAACAAATAATTCCACATATCTATCTGTCCGCCTATGTTTATTCAATACATCTGTATATTTAATGTAGTTCAGCTCTTTCTTCCAAGCATATCTAGTGGCAAATATTCATATTTCTAGGCTAAGAAAGATAGCATAGTTTTGAAAGAAAAGGATCTGGTAAAGTATATCAACCAACCTTATGTGGTACTAAAAAGAAACATAAAATCTTTTCATTCTGACATTAAGAGATGCAGGAAGAAGCTTTATCCTTTCTTCTTTGTTATTCTCAACTAACTGTTGATATTTACCTTATGTTATACTGTTGTCAAATCTACTATGTAATTCCAATATAACTGAGAATAAATTTTGACAGATATTGCAGTTGAGAGAGAATTGGAAAGAAAAACAAAAATCAAAACAAGACAGAAAGCATGAAGAAAAACAAAAATCAAAACAAGACAGAAAACATGAAGATAAATGGATTAAAAGAGTTGAGTTCATTACTGATTCTATTCATATAATAACACATAGCTTACGTTTTGATTATTCTTCAATGAAAATGATACACCCAGTGAATTATTTCTGACATCTATGAACAAAGAGAGGAGGAAAAAAGGTATCCTTAAGAGAGTACTTTTCTGTCATTTTCAGGTGTTTGAATGTTGCTTTGCTTTATGTTTCTGTCTTGCTTTCTGTCACCAGGGACCCTATGTAAGAACAGGATTATCAGGGCTCTGTCCAGTCCAAGACAGATGTCATTATAGTAAGGGCTGTATGATGACAGAATGAAACTTGCAAAATGCACTTGGAAGTTCTGTGACAATTGTTAAGCTTATCATTTAGGTCAAATAAAAGGCAACGCTTAGTCACTTCCAACAATTGCTACCTTTTCTTTGAATGCATGAAATGTTTTGGTCCTTCCGCAAAAATCACAGATAGCATTCTCCTCATTCAAGCCACATTTTTTATTGTCTCGAGAAAGACTTTCTGGCATTATAATTTACATTGAGCTGAAAAAGACTGAGGCTTTAAAAGGAGTTCAGTCTTGCTAGACAAGTAAGGGAAATTAATTGAATAAAAATGCAAAATTAAAAGCAAATGATGAATTTGGCTAGTTTTTTTTTTTTTCTCCCTAATGTTCCAGTATGGTTTTCTGACTGTTCTCCAAGAGTACTGTTTGACCAACACCTGTAAATTATAGGTCTTAAGTAAAATAGATATTTCATTTTGAACAAAAGCAACTGATGAACATTTGTCTTAAAGATTTAGAGGATTCATTCTAGTTTTTAATAATCCCATGTGGCTTTAAAATATTCTAATATTTTCTCTCAACATGTTTCCAAATATACAGCTGTGAAATTAGTGGCACGACTGATATAAGAGTAATGGTGCTCTTATTTTCTACACAGTTTGTATTTTTAGAGACCAGGTAAGAATTTAATAGCAAAAAATAATTATCAGTCAACACTTATGGTTTGTTAACCTAATCAAGTTGATAAATTCCTTATAAAAATAACCAACCTATTTGATGAGTTTGGCTTTAAAAATTAAAATCACTATATTTAAAATGTCAAGTCTATTTATTCAAAATGATCAAACAGATTATGTATAAAATGTGCAGAGATGAAAATAAGCATGTTTGCCATGGATGCATTTCCTGCCTCATTACTTTTAGATAAATAAGGTAAATGTGGTTTTAATATTAAAATTTTTCATTGCCATATTGAATGAAGATAAACTGGGAAAGAAGTTATGTTGATCATATATATATATATATATATATATATATATATACACACACACACACACACACACACACACACACACACACACACACATTAATGGCTTCACATAAAACAGTATTAAAAGTTTCATAGGATAACAAAATTAAAATACTCACAATATTTCATATGAGTGATGATATTAAATTTACCAAAAGCTAGATATTGGAAAATAATCACACTAAAATTAAGAAAAAAAATTTCATAAAACGTCTTAATAATTATTCTTACTATTATTACTGCATTTTCCTCATATAGACTCTCAATACTACCACAAATATACTTTTAATGTTGTTAACAGTGAAGAAATATTCAATTTTCTCTGCAAGTGAAACATTTTAAGAGGACTTTATTTTGAGAAAGTGATTTGAAAATTGAACCACTTGATTTTTCCAAATTTTCAAGTAATTTAAATCTTCCCAATTTCTAGTTAAGAATATCAATATATTGTGAGAAATTAGCACTCAACTTTTGTTTATGAGACTATAATTTTCCTTTTCACATGTTGCTATTTCTCTTTCAAATGTCTTTTCCTCAATATGATATAAATGCAATCTTTAGAAGTAATAGACATTTTATGTATAATATTTATTTATATAATTTATAATGTCTATAATTTATATGCAATACAACTAGCTTTTAGGCAGTCAGATATTTCTTTTAAATATTCGTGAAACATATGAAAAGAATATTTACATGTAACATATTTCTAATACTCATAGATTAAAATATAGCACTTAAATGTATTTCTCACATCTTATAAAATGTTGACTTTTTAAGGTAAAATATGACATTTAAAGCATATAATAATATTAACTACTGTTTTAAAAATGTAGGCACTGTATACTGTTTTAACCTTACCAGGATAAAAACCTTACCAGGGTTGAAAAAAGAAAAAAAACACGACCATCTATTTCTCCTCTCTGCTTTCAAAACACTTCAGACCCTGCTAGTGCACTTCAAACTCATCCTTGTCCTTGTCCTTTAAAAACCTGTTAAACTATGTTCACATTTCACTATTTTTATTATTTTCTATTTGTTAAACTATAAAATATACTAAAATATTTTCAGATTTTGAAAATGAAAAAGCAAAGCTAGTTTATTATAAAATCGACAATAGTATGCACTGATTCAGAATACTACTTACGTCCTAAAATGTCCTCTGATATTCTTAGCAAGAATATGGTCAGAACAGAAATCTAACTAGGTACTCTTGAACACAAGCAAAGTATGTATCTTTGACTGTTTTAAATTTTTCTTCTCCCCTAGTGCACACTTATTTTTTGGACTTTTTAATCAAAACTAAATATAATACTGAAGTTAAATCAATAGCAAGGATATAAGTTTATTTACGAGTTACAAATAAATTTCCAATTGTATACTTTCATAATTTTTTACCAATTTAGAAAGGCATATCTTTATCTTAGAATAAATATTAATTATAAACATGCATAAAAAAGAATAGGGATTTAAAATTTCCTGAGCTAATGCACATTGACAACCCCAATTTTATTCTGGTTAAAAATAATTTAAAAGTATAGATATACTGAACAAAAATTCCTCTCAAGGTACTAGGCAATAATACACATATAAAAAAATGTAGTTAAATTTACACATTTGAAATGATACAATAGATAATTTCTCCAAGATTTATTAGTTTTACACATGTCAGGTTCTTTAAAGACTGAATGAAGAGAATGATGTGAATAATCAACATTATTATGAGAAAGAAGAAGTGAAAAGAGGAAAACTGAAAACAAGAAAAAGAAAACAAAATAAAATACACTCAAGTACTGGTATAATTTTTTTATATATGTCACCAGTTGGTCAGAGTAGATGGTTCTGTCAAACTAAATGCAGAGACTTGAAATTGTTTTTATAGGATAATAACTCTGACAATGTTTACCTTTTTAAAAATCAAATATGTATTCTCTGTGTACCTTACCATATTCTTTCTATAACCTCTTTCAGTTTTTATAACAGTAAATTAGTACAGATGATGGTAACAGAAGGAAGCTCTCCAAAAAAATGAAGACATCTGTCTTTTTGAAGAGGGACAGAGAGCCTGCAAGAGAAATGAAACAAAAATGAAGATTCCATTATGCAAGAATAGCAGATCAAGAGGCTGCAGTAATTCTGACTTCAATATATTTAATTAGAAGTTGTGTTATAGTTGCATCAGTATTATTGTGAGAAAAACTGAGATGGTATACAGACACACACACACACACACATATCCAAGAGAGAAGAAAAATTTCATACACAGGTAAAAATTACTGCACATTAGAGAGTTACTATGAATTATTTGAGCTTCATACAGACTACAGATAAAAAGCTAGATGTTTATGATGTTGAGCTAATTCTGATAAAGTATTATACCAAAAACAAATTGGTGGGCAGTGGTTAAAAAGCAACTCAGAGAAATGTGCATGATATTGGTTATGCCTAAAGGAAATGTAACATTTCTTTCTGTGATTAAATAATATTCATTTGTAGGAATGAGGTTTTCATGAAAAGTTGTTGCATTAGAAATTGCCTTATATAGAATATCACAGTTAAAGCGTTCTAAGGAAGAAAAATACAACTCAGTTAGTCTATATTTTGGACATGAAAAAAATCAATAACCGGAGGATTAAAACTTTACTGACAAGCAGTCTCTTAAATATATCCAAAGACAAGATCTAATGCTGATATACAAGATACATAAACATCAATAGAGGGTATATATACTATTATTCCTCTAAGATTTTTCTAAATATGTGTATATCATGATATAATTTTCTGATTATTATAACATCTTATTTATATGTGGAAGAATAAGGAGTTTTTTAATGTAGTGTTGACATGTTGAAAAAATTTCCAATTATACCAAAATCTACATTTCTTCCTTCCTGAAATTTTTCTTTTTCTTAAATCCTAAAGTCTAAATGAACCTCTTTTGGAGTTACTCACCAGTCTTCGGAATATATATTTTAAAAGAATAAAGAAGATGAAAATCTTGGAAGCATAACTTTTTTCTTTTCTCCAGATAGTACATACTCACATTGCGAAGTCTCCAACCCAATACCCTCACAGTAATACTGTTTCTATTTAAACATTAGTTAATATATTTGATCAAATGAGCAGCCTGTTTATAGCAAGAATATAGTCGTAGCATGTGAAGGAAAGAACTAGATCACAGCGTCAAACATCATCCACATTTCTCCTGACTCAATTTGCAATGCTTGGTCCAATCTATATTATCTCTTACCTTTCCCTATTAACATCGATAGTCCTTCTTTTTATTAGTCTCTTGGCACTCACTGGTGTTTTAAATTTAATTGAGCTGTAAGTTTCAGTTTAATTATGAGGCTCTGTGTATCTTCAGCATTTTTCCTTCTATGATTACTGTAACATTTCCAATATAATTTCTTTAAAATTCTTCATCTACTAAACACATAGTAAGCTATTCTTAAGAAAAAGGATAATTAGAATATAGTATGGTTATCTTAATATTATTTTTATTTTTATAAAACTCTTAAGTATGCCTTGTAAAATATGTAAACACTGGCCTGGAATGGCTTAGCTTTTAGAAAGGCTTGTGCTCAGAAAACAAAACAACAACAACAAATAAGAAATGTGTGATCACAAGAAAGTATAATGCTTCAGTTACGTTTAGTTTTCTTCCTAAGTTTATTGACATTCTTTAAATTCTGATTACTAGTTTCCCGAGCGAATACTTTTGTATGTGAGCTAAACTGATGACTTAGAAAGTCAGAATTTCCGATTGTGACAGGTGTTCAATTCATCACTTCAGTCAAACCTCTGAAATCTTCATCTTGCATAATGTGCACAGAAATACTCCCACTGGATGACTTGGCTTCACATGAAAACCTTTTTAAATACCTAACACTTAATAAGTTTACAGTATATTGAAGGATGAATATGCAAGCATTCACTAACGGTGATCAACTTACATTTAGCCTTTAAATCAAACATTGGGAACAAAAAATGTGTCAGAGGGAAAAAACACTTTCTGTGTTTTCTCATGGCAGAGTATTATTTTAAATCTAAATTACTTCTTTTATTCTGTCTAGTTAACTGAGTAAAAAGGAATAAATGTTTCAAATTAATCTTTTCTTGCTCCTTTCATGACAATCCCTACTAAATTAAACTATTTCTTAATTCTTACCTGAAGGCAAAATTTACAGTGAATTTGACTGTATTGAACAAAACACAAGTAAAAATTTTGGGATCAATACATGAGTAATAAACAGTGCCTTCCATTGGGTTTCCAAAATACAGAACCTCAAAGAGAGACTCGACTGGATACTATGCGTGGAGGCAGAATTCATCAAAAATAGCTATAGAAAGAGCACAGAGTAAACTCTAAGCTCTTTTTACCTTTCTAATAACTGAGACAAAATATCAGACACTCAAAATTAAAGAAAGAAAGGTTTCTTTGGCTCACAGTGTGTAGAGATTTCAGTTCATCACATGCTGCCTCATGGCAGGGTAGGATGACAGAGGAGCAACACAGAGGAAAAAGAGTTCATGACAGGCAGCAGGCAAAAAGTAGCAAAATGTCATGCAGCAAGTAATAAGCAATACAGTAGCCTCTTTTTGTCTCTTATATTCTATCCAGGCTACACATCCTTATAGTGTATGTACCACTAAAATCCACGGAAGTCCTTCTGATTGTCCACTCCTAGAACTACATCAAACCCATCAGAGGACTAATTTATTAATCATACTCCCTCAATCTCACCATCACACACTTTAGATTCAGCCACCTGTAAGACTCTCGATTGACAGAATTTGGAGGAACATCTACACCTGAGCCATATCACCAAGCAAGGATGAAGTTTCTGTAAAGTTAAGCCATAATCTGCATAATGTAGACTTTCTTCAGTGTCTTACATGGAATTAAGAAAAATCTCGAGTGCTTCTGAGCCTTCTAACTGACTACTGGGGGAATCTGAAGTGTTCAAATAAATAACATATCCTATGTCAAATATATTTTATCTTACTAAAGAAAGTGTTCTTTGAAACTCATGGGTATATGTAGTTAACCTTGAAAATTCAGCTTTGTTGGAGAAAATATGAGCAAGGTAGCAATAGGTGACTATACATTTACCTTTATTATTTTTAAATAGTCACATAATAAAATGTGGGATAGCACTATTCACAGTCCATAATAACAAAATAAAAAGTTAAATTTATTACTATAGTAAATTAAGAATTCTGAAAGAAACTTTAGATATTTCCAAATGACTCTGATAGAAACAGAGCTATTTAAAGCATTAAAAATCTTACTAGTGTAATTTTTGTACATGCATAACAAAGACAGTAGATTTGAAAGAATATTTACTATATTACATTTTCATTTCAGAACTAAAGGTAGTTATCTCTAGAAATAAGGGTAGAGCAAAGTAGAAAGTGCTCTTGAAGTAAGAAACTAAGCAAGTTCCAAAAAAATCAGCAGGAATGTAGATTTTACTGTTGCAAGAATCTCTGACATATTCCCATAAAAATAAAAATACAATCATTCAAATTTTATAGGACTGAATAAAATGATGATCAAAATTTCATACTTAACACTTCTGATTTTAATAAGGGTGGAAACAAAAAATATATTCTCCAAATTAAACCATTAGAAATGAGAAAATAATTATTTCAAAATAAAAGTTTTAAGAAGAAGGAAACAATTAAATGTGTCTCTGTAGTTTCCTAAATCAACTGGCTGCCAACTATCTCTAGACCAAATTTAGAATTAAATTGAAAGGGGAGAGATTAAATTTCTAGCACCCTTGAAGAATTAGAATTTTTTTAAAATAATGCAAAATATGCATTGGAAAGGAGTTGAAGAGAGCTGTAACAGGAAATTATAGTCTCTTTTACTGAATGTTAATATTCTGTATGTGTGTTAAAAAAAAAAAAAAACTTAAAACCTAAAAGAGAACAGTAACAGACATAAGGAGTAGGCATAAAAATTTCTGGAGTTTTTTTCAGAGTGAAGGGTAAACAATTTGTATTAATAATAATAATAATATACTTTACAATACATAGATCATGATTAAGGGCTATCTTTTAATAATGTGGCCATGATAGTTCTAAATTGTTATATACCTATGGTATATACCACTTGCAGTCAGTATATTTATAACTCAGTCCTATAACAAGCCTTAAAAGCAACTATCAAGATGAATTACTATGCAACTACACTTATTAAAGTAGCATGGTATTAGTAAGGAGCATGAAATATAAACTAATAAAAAAGAATTTAAAAAGATAAATGCAAAGTTGATCAATATTTTATACAGAGATGGAATCAATTTTTCAACAAATGTTGACGGTATAGTTGACACAGTAATTATTGATTGCTACGCAATAAATTATCTTGAATATAATGGTTTAAAACAATAATATTTATTATATCACTATTGTTTGGATAAAGCTTTCTAGTTAAGTTGAACCAAGTGTCCAGGGCAGTCAAGCAAGGTGATATATGAATGTAATTATAAATCTATTTCTTTATGGACTGTTGGGCAGAAGACTTTAGTTTCTCATGTGTCATTGGATAGAGTTTACACTCATTTTCCTTTTGTATGAGACCTGTTTATTAAGGAAACTCACAACACAGCCAGTCAGTCTCTGGACCCAGGCCACACTCAAGAAGAAGATTTACATAAAGATGAGAGAATAAGAGGAATATTTTTTACAGAAGCCAACTACTACACTCCACTCCTGGCCTCCAATGACTCATGTTATTCCTTTGAAAAGGTATTCTCCCATTTCCCAGTTTTCCAATGACATCTTTTTGCAATAACAAATTAAATCTAGAATTCCGTCATATCTATCAGCTCCAGGTATGACTGAGGTACCTACGGTATATAACACTTGCAGTCAGTATATTTATAACTCAGTAATAAAACTTATCTTTTTCCAACTTGGGGGGATGACAACACTATAACTATTATAAATAGTCATCAACATAGGAAAGATAATACAGAATCTTTATTTTTATATATATAATAATAATTAACTAAATGGATCAGAGGAAAGTACAATCAGACAAGTTATATTAATAATACAGAAAATTATAAATAGTACAGAACATAATATAAAATTATAAGTATTATCACACATATTTTTACATTTATACTTCAATACATATATTAATAGAATAAAATATAAAATTTATCACACATGTATATATGTATGTTGAAATTTATCAAAGTGATAAGCACAATACTTAAAAATTATTTTAAAAGGTAAAAACAAGTTGGAGATTTTATGATGTAAATATCTGGTGAAGGACAAATATAAAAAATACAAAGATATTTTATGATAAAGAAATTTTATAAAAGAAAGCAAAAATCCCAGGGAAAAATAGGAATATCTTGAACTGCAACATTACTGAAAAAGACATATGGATTGCAAATCAGTACATGAAGTGTTCTCAACATCATTAGACATAGGGAAATGCAAATTAAAACCACTACATAGCAAGTAGAATTGGTTAAAATTAAAGACTGAAAATATGGAGCGCTGGCAAAGATGTTGAGCAAGTGAAAGTTGCTACATTGCTAGTGGGGAAGTACAAAATAATACAACCACACTGGAAAATGGCTTATAAGGGTTTTTTTGTTTGTTTGTTAGCTTTTATGGTGTCAGACCTATAACTCAATAACTCTGCTTCTAGGTGCTTGTATGAATTCAGGGTGAAGGGAAACACTGAGATTCTGCTCACAGCATTTCTCCCTTGCCCCACCAAATCTATGTCCTACCTTCCTGTCCTACCCTCTACACTCAAAGCAGTGCTTTTCTAGATTCTTATATTTTAATGAACCATCATGATAAGTTAAGATGTCTTAAGCATGTTAGAAAGCTGTGTCAATGATGTATTTATTTTATCCACCTAAAGATAAAAGGGCAAGATGTATTTATTTTACATGGGCAAGATGTATTTATTTTATCCAAAGATGACGCCTTGAGGTGATGTATTCTATCATCACCTCTTACCTCTAAAGACCAAAGTCTTGCCTAAATATAATCTAATCAGATATAAGTAAACTTTCAGGTATTATACATGAAGAAGCCAAATTCCTCTCTAATTCTAAAGCTCAGGGTCATATTTTGTATTTTTACAACACAATGGTGACATAGATAGATAGATAGATAGATAGATAGATAGATAAATAGATAGAGAGATATAGATATAACTATAGATATAGATAGATATAGATAGACATAGATATATTTCATATAAAATGTATATTTACATATTATATATTTAATATATTATATTACATTGTATGTATAAATATATTTATATATTAGATCAAAATATGTTTATATATAAATATATAATATGTGTAATATATAAGATATATTTAAATATAATATTTATATATTATAAATTTTATTTTCATTACATAAATATATATTTATATAATATATAAATATGATTTTATATATCTATAGATATATCTATATCTATCTACATCTATAGATATCTCTCTATCCATCTATCTCTCCATCTATCTATCTATATTAGACATTTGCACTCTAAAATAGAGAAGAAAAGGATAATAAGAAATCAAGCCAGTCTAAAACTGAAATGAAAAAATAATACTAAGTCTTAAGGCATTTGAATCATCTTCTTGAGTGAGACATTCTGCTTCTCAGACTTCCTGGGGCTTTAGACAGGAGTACCTTAGTGGTCCTGTAAATATGAAGGGACATCATCTACTATTTTACATTATTTTATGGAAAAATGAAGGAATTTTTCAGATACAGTGAAAGTTTCTAATCATTATATTTTAACTAAAAATGACATTATTATGTCATATAATCAGATGAACCCTTTAATAGAAGGTGCAGCAATACTATGGCCTGAATATTTTCAGTCCCATCAAATTCATGAGTTTCATTTCTAACTTCCAACAGGATGGTAGAAGGGTGGAGTCCCATGGGAAGTCTTTAGGTGGTGAGGTTGTAACACTTATATTGTGGTCAGTGTAATTATGAAGAGTCTCTGGAGATTTTCCTAGCTTTTTCTGCCATCAGCTAGAGCATTTGCATGTCAGAGAGTATTGGGCAGTTTCCTTTCCCTGAGAGATTCAACTAACCAACTGCATGCAACTGAATTTTTGAAGATAGTGCTAGTCCTCAGCTGAGATCACAGACCCAAATGATACTATGATTTCATTTTATTAAGAATCTAAATATACTGATAATAATCATGACCATGCAATCTGTTCCAACTTAAAGAACTATCAGGCCACAGACTTATATTGCTTTAAACCCTTAAACTTGTAATTATTTGTGACATAATAGAAAACCAATACAACATCATTTATTACATCTCTTATTTAAAAAGCAAATATGTTGTTTTAAAATTTTGCATATATTCACCAACCTCGACAGTACAAAAACATAATTGAAGTTAACAAAAATAGATTTGAAACATAAAGCATTACTAAATGGCATTAAACAATAAAATAATATAAATTATTGTTTTTGAAACTGGTCTGAAGGATAACAAAGTTGGCTGAAATGTTGACAAAGCTTTCTAACATGCGTAAGACATCTTAACTTATAATGAGGGTTCATTAAAATAGAAGAATGTAGAAAAGCACTGCTTTGAGTGCAGGAAAAAATGTCTTTGTGCACAGTGATGATATTTCACATTTCATTAACACCTTATATCCATAGGGGATTCCCTGGAAACACCAGCAATAGCCATAAAAGCAAATTATACATTTTTGACACCTTTCTTTCTAATTTTTGTTATTGAATTTCTGTGGAAATCATTTATTATATCACATTTCTATGATGATTAATTCTCCTTTAATATGACTTCTAAAAATAAGAAAGAGTTTGATGGATGGTACAACTCTTTTGGAATGAAGCTGGTATCTGTTATTGCTAATCACTTAAAAAAAATCACAAGTCCAAGAAGAAGTAAAGTCTTTTCATATAATATTCATATATTTTAAAGATGTATAAAATAAATTGTATTCTTGAGGTAAAGGCATAAAGAGTAGGATATTAGGAAGGGATAGAATATTACCATATTCAAGAAACCATTTATGGTTTGGCAAGGAATGATTAATTTGTAATACAAATTCCAGAGCATGAAGCTTGACAGAGTACTGCTTATTGAATCTATGCAGGAATAAGTAAATGCCATAAAGGAATCAGGTTGTTTTAGAAGAGGAACATTAATGTGGAGTTTTATATTAAGATTTACCTAGGACAGATCCATTAGTACACTAAGGCTAAGCTTTTTCCATTTCCTTTTATTACCCTAATTATGAAGCCTGCTTCTATCAGGATATCTTGTCCGAGTCTTCTAAGGGATAGCCCTTTCGCATTACTGTTTGAAAAAGGATAGGAGTCTAAGGCAGTAGGGTAGGGGCTTCTGACGTAAAGTAAGTATGCTATGTGAGTCCACAGTTTCTGAATGCACAGTGCAAATGCAGTCTCAGACTTACCTCCAGCACACCGAAAACCAAGGTCCATTTCCACAAAATTTCAAGGTGCCCTGCAGGCACTACTGAGCAATGACTGGTAAGCCCGGGTGTCTATAGTATTAATTACTAAGAACTTAAACCACACAATCAGATAATACCAAACCAATCAAGCAACAGAAGCAAAATCATCTTAACATCCACAGCACATAATTATAATGTAATTTGTCTTATAGTGGATTCCAAAAGTAAACATTTTAAACTTCTCTCAACATAGTCTCATATGCTGAATGACTGAGAATCACACTTCTTGAGCTTCTCAGTACACAGACCAGCTATGTCCCTTCACAAGTCCTCTTGGACTGAATTCTAATACATGCATCATAATGCAAGACAGTTTCTAGACATCTTGACACAAATTATGGCCTGTAACCAAAATATTGACATCCTTAGGATTCCTCTTTGGCCTACTTTCCTTGTTTATCAGGAGCTAAAGTTATCTTGCAACTTGAAATTAACTGCTTCCTGCAAAATAAACATGTATTTTCAGTACTTCCTATGCCATAGACTTCCTGTCAACATCTATAAACGATGAAAAAGAAATTCATGATCTGTCCCTATCCTTTTTTATGCATCACTGTTCTCTTTATTCCATTGGCCTCAAAAAAATAATTCATTTTTTACTTTTCTTCTTCACTTGTGGAAGTGGTTGAATATCATTTATTTATGGATCCATCATAGTTAATTGGTTTATATGCATTAATCACGTTATTAATCTCTACAGCATAAGTCCACTTGTTGTTGATCCTGGTTTTAACTTCAAAACTTAATCATGAAAATTGATGATCCTTCTTTGATCACCAATGAAATTAGCCACATTATGCTACTAAAATAAATTATTTCTCTGCATAAATATCCTTCTTTCAGTTATTTTTCAAGTGTCCATTCTTCGCAGGTAAAGAAAAACATGCATTGGCATTAAAATTTGTTTATATTTCATAACTTTCTGGCCAAAACTGTCATAGGAATGCTACTTTTATACATTTTTATACCCATGAATAATTAAAATAATATACTTAAATCTTTTAGTCCATTAATATTAAAATATTGAACAGTATCCTCTTATAAATTTGATAATTTTATTTTAATAAAATCTACAATTATTCTAGCCCTCTCACTTTCAAATCAAGTAATCTTTTTTAGAAATCTCAGTTCAATTGTAAGACATATTCTTAGTGGCTCTTGCCTTTTTGCACCAAGTGAATTTTCATGCATAAAGCATTCTGAGAGCTCTGAATCTTCCATTAGTGTTAAAACAGAATAAATGTGGTATAGACTGTTGTATAGAAAACATGTAAAGCACATGCAGTGAATGACACAGAAAAGGGTTGTAGTGATGACATGGGAAAATAAAATAGAGACTTTTATGCTTTGCACAAAGTTGGTATTTTTTGGAATAAAAAAGGTGAAAAATTTAGAGTAGATTTCAGTGGATACTTTTACCTATCTTTGTTCTGTTTAACTAGTAAAACAGAATATTTTAGAAAGTTGTCTCCTGAGACATTGAATAATTAGTTATTATGTGTATGATTGGTTTACTTATGAAAAACAAAAACACACCAGAAAATATCCAACCTGAGATGGTAAGACTGGTTCAGAAACTAGAGGAAAATGAACTTACAGAAGAAATGTATCAGTGTTCTTTACTTAGAAGAAGCTTTAAAAGTAGGAACGGATGAGGTCAAGTTAGTAAAACAAATATATTACTTTCTCTCTGCCTCTTAGAGTATACTAATTTAAGAAGTAAAAGCCATCTATAAGACATCAAGGAACATAATACAATTTAAGATATCAAAACTATATTTAATGTGGAAAATAAACACAAATTTGGTGAATATCTTTTACCCACATAACAAGATATATGTTACATTTTTGTTACCAAGCCATGATCATTTCCTTACAAAAATTATGAAGTGTTTTGATTTATGGTTTATAAGACTAATAGTATCTGTATAATAATAAAATTTTTAAAGTTAGTAGTTATCTATTATATTTTTCAGAAAAGCTTTTGGGTTTGACAAATAGTCCACTTGCTAGTTGTGTAATAGAGATAAGTTTCTTTGTTTTATTTATGCTTAACATTCCTAGTATAAAAATAGATTAAATAAAAGCACTCGAATTCTTTAAGGTTAAATGAATTAACATACATAATAGCTTAATCTTATGCCTGGCATATAATAAAGGTTATACAAATATTTATATCATTATTATCAAGTTAAAATAATAAATAATGCATTAAAAGTACCATCTCAATTCATTCCTGCTTTCATATAAACCCCCAGTTTTAGTATTGTATCTTGAAATTATTTTCTATGAAAGACTTAAAAATAATAAATAATAACACAAAAATAATATTTCACTCTGAGACACAGTATTTCATACTCAAATCAAATTTGTATAAAAATGTCACAAATACATATGCTGAGTGATTAGGCAAACAAGGGCTGCTTAGATACACAGATATTTAAGACAATTTTAATGAATTTAGATGAACTCAGAAACACAACGGAGGTAATACACAATAAAGCCAAAATTAATAAAGTTTTGAAAGTTTGGGTACTTTTCATTTGCTTATTAAGCTCAGCAATACTGAGTGCAAACTGGTGGTTATACTTTTTGGCATAAGAGAGAAAAAAAGAAGGAGATCCTCATAATTTATCCATGCAGATCCTGCCCTTTCTGACACCTTAAAAGCCTCTGACAATTTTTCCTAATGTACATTCTTGGGTAATGTTGCAATAGAACAATTTGGATCTTTAGTTTTGAAGACCAATATTTTATCCTTGTTCTCTCTGGGTCAAGTGTAGTACGGAGGATGAGCTAACCTCATTACAAACCACATTAGCAAGAGGTGGGAAAATGTAACTGACTGGCTTGCAAAATGCATCAGCTATTGAAACGCCAAAGATAAACTGCGTGTCCAACTCATAAAGAAGACTATTTCAACATAAGCAGAAGCAGAGAAATACAACCCCTAATGTAACAATGTGTGTATTTCAATAAAGTAATCTGTGTGTTCAACAATGTTCATGGCAGTGTGATAGTTGTTATAAAGATTATATGAACTTTGAAGAGATGATACTTTCACACTATGCTTTGCTCAGAAGATAAATAGATATACATGTCTCCTAAAGGAGACTTTTTCAATAATCTCATATTATGAAAATCTGGCTAATTTTATATGTCAACTGGACCATTCTAAGTAGTGTTGGAACACATAGTAAAATATTAATTCTGGTTTGTTTCTGAGAGTGTTTTCAAAATATTAACATTTGCATCTGTACATTTAAAAAAATGAGTATTCTCCCCAATGTGGGTGGGCATTTTTCTATCTACTGAGGAATAAAATAGAACAAAATGTTGTAGGAAAAGAAGATTTATTTTTCTCCTTGAGTTTGGATACCCACCTTTTCCAGATTTCAGATATTCTCATACCCTCAGACTCAGGGATGTAGGAAAATATCTTCACTTTACACAGGGCTTTAGATTTGTATTACATGATTATTTCCCCCTTGTTTTTCCACTTGCTGATAGTAGCTAGTGAGACTTATCAGGCCATCTTAATTATGTGCTCCAAAGTCCAAGTTATTCATGTATGTGTATACACACACAGTTATATGTGTATACAATTATACAGGTCTTTAAAGATCTCTGATATAAACAGAAGACATATATAATCTTATTACCATAGATAACAATGAAAAGAACAATAATATAATCTCCCATACCTTGCCTTCTTAATCACGTGAGCCCACTTCCTTTTCCTGTGCACACAAAGTAAACACATCTTTTCCAGAGAAGATACTTCAACAAGTTCCAATGAATCATCCCATTAGACTCAACTTCAGCATCTTATGTATGGTCATATTATTGGTAATAAATTATGTTTTATCTTAATCCAATATAAATATATCAAAATGGCAAGCAAACCTGTGATGTGCAACCACTTTTGAAATAAAAAGAGTTTAGAATCAACATAAAGTTCAAAACACTACTTCTCTGGCTTTGATGATAAATTATGTATAAATCTGTATCTGGGAGGATTTAGAAAGTAAATGATATACAGACGAGTAAGAATGTATTGAATTTCTTTTTACAGATAGTTTTATAAGAGTGAAAGTGTCTTATATTTTTAAAAATATATTCATTGTACCACACAAGCAGATGTGCCACAGAAATAGGAAAGCATTGGTTAGGTTTAAATGACTTTGTCCCTAGTAAGGGGCTTTTCTGAGTCCTGTAGCAGCTTCTTGAACTATTAGCAAGTTAAGAGCTGATAAAAAGGTGACCAGGATGTGTGATTCTGAAGGGAGCACCTGTGCAGCTCCTTCCACCCTGGGTAGCCACTGCTAAATGTAATCTGTTCAGTTTTGAATGCAAAGTGCATAAAACCGCGACAAAACAGCACACTCAATTATATCAAATTAGCATCTGAGTCTATGTAATCATGGAGTTCAGATCAGAGTTATTAAGCTGCCCTTTGTAGTGCGGAATGATCCCAGAGAATAATGTAAGCTCTTTTGTGAATGCATGGTGGCATCCATTATAATGTTTAGATGCTGACATTAGAGTTTTATAGAATATTTCCACATATGCAGAACTAAAAGAAAAAAAAATAGGTTTCATCTTTTCCAAAGTACTTTCTGATCATATTAAAGTTTACCATGCCCAACTTTCATTTTAACAGACATTTCAGAATGAGAATAATGGAAGTGTACAGTATGAGAAAGGGTGAATAATAATCATATTGCCACACCTTTAAAAATAATAATAATGCATAACTGTAATAGAAATAAAAATACTCCTCAAATTCCAGAGTTAAAACATTGATAGCCATCATCAATTCTTTCTCAATACCAAAGGAGGGGGTCAGATCTCTTAATAAACAATGAAAAGAAAAGGTGTGGAACCAGCAAGGCTGACTTGCTTTGCAGTCCAAGCAACATCTTTAATAGTAGCTTTATTTTTGTGATGTCCTGTAAAATACACCTATAATGTTCACCTGGGACCAGGGCCCACCTTAAAACAACTGAAAGATTAAAATAACTTTTGCTTTCTCCTACATCTTTGGGGCAAAAATGTAAAACTTAGGCCAAAGTCTGAGTGACATGTCTGATGTGCTGACATCAGTGCCACTGTATGGCTCTGTCTCTGTAATTTAACTCCTTCATAATATATTATATGTTACAGGAAGAGAAAGCATTCAGCTGACATTGAAGGTAGAAAAACCTCTTGATTTAAGTAAACTTAGTTCTGAATCCTGCTTCTCCCACTTACTAGCTAGAGCTTTTCTAATTTTCCCATCCAAAAGATGGACATAATATTGTGTGAACTGTTTTCTGTGTCTTCTTCCACCACTTTCCTCCACTGTATCCTCTGTGGTTGTCCTATGCAGACCATTTCAATGATCCACTTAGCCAGTTTCCTTCTAATTGCTTAAGTTTTGGAGATTAAGTAGACAAAAAAAAAAAAAAAAAGAAGAAGAAGAAGAAGCAACAGTAAGTGAAGGACTGAGGCATTTTCAGCCCTGTCATAGTTCCCTCTCTGTCTTCAGGTTTGTCTGAAACTCTCCTTTTGCTTCTTAACACTTAGGCATAGCAGAGTTCCAGATACCCCTTATCAACTTTAGGTTATCCACTATCCCTTGGGGAGTCACTGAAACTCTGCTGGTCCTTTGAATTAATCTGTTTATTAATTAACTGAATAATATTAATTTGATTGTGACATCTGTTTCCTTTGAAGAAGCTAATTGATACAGAAGTACAGTTCTCCCTAGGTTTTTAAAAATGTTGTTTTTTATGTACATTTTTAGCAAGTATTTTCTCATATTTGGTTTGTGCAAATAATATATGCAAGATATACAAGAATTAAAAAACCAATAAGGGTAGGCTTAGGGTTGGGGTGAGGGTAAGGGATCAACAAGTGAAGTGCTTTGCAGGAAAGGAGAGAAGAATAATCAAAACACAAAGTGAAGAAATGATATAGAAATCAAGCAAACATTTGTAATACATAAAATGTAGCCAAAAGCAGTAGAAATGTAAAATTTTTCACATGGGTTGCAAAAGGAACAGTAAAAGTTTTAACATTCTCTGAGCAACAGATATTCAATGAAAATTTCTGAGCAAAGGCAAAAGAGAAAAGACAGAAAATACCTCTGATAACAAACAAGAAAATTTGCTTACCCTTCTTAGGAATAGTAAATCATTGTAATGAATAAGACCCCTACTCTAGAGACTGAAACACTATAGAATTTATGCCTAGTCTATATTGAAGAGTAAGTTGTGGGAGATCTTGGTAGAACTTGAGAATAGGGTAATGAGAGGCAAAAGGGGATACAAGGGAATTTTTTTAAGGCAGGAAGTATCATACTTATACATAGTCAAAATGTATGAGTATACATTTTGCCATAGCACAGACATACCATAGCTTAGTCACATGGGCCAGATTTATGAAGAGATGGCTGGAAATTGAATTGTCTGCCTGGGCAGTAACATTTCATGCATTATTTGATTACCATGGAAGATAAAAGAAGGCAAGTTATCCTGGATAACTATCAGACTAAATCATATACATTACCATCACCTCTCTTTTGACAAAGATTCCCACTGAGAAGAAAGTAAGTCTTAAAAGCCTCCCTGCTCCTTTGGTGACTTCTGTTGATTTTCCCTGTCCAATTGCTTTGTTAATTAAATTATCACTACAATCTTCAGGATTCAACTGCAATTTGCAATTTCCTCTATTTCATCTTACAAAAAGAATAAAATTATTTGGAAAATCTAATTTAAAGTAATAGCCATACAAACAACAGAGGCCTAGATTGTTGTTCTTATCTCAAAGCTTAACAGTGTGACACATTTTAGAATTATTTTTACAGATGTAAAAATATTATTATCCCTAGATTATTCTCATTGAGATTTCACTTCATAGGATGGTTTTCCAAGACACATAGTTAAATTCCACAATGTAAATTTCTAGTTGCATATAAATTATCAGCACTTAAGATAGCACTCTACTGAATAGAATGAATATTCCCTTGAAACAAAAATTTGCTGTTTTAGCTGAAGAGATATGACTAATTAAAAACAATATAAAAGAAAAATTTTGAAGAGTAATCCTAATAACTTATTTTTAAATCATAAAATACTTTTTCCATTATTTTGGTTGGTTTTCACATTCTTTGAGTGCTAAAGATTAGAAATAATTAATTTAATTTATCCTTGTTATTTATAGATTGTCAACATTCTCCATGTATGAAGATTTTACTTTAATTCATTTTCCAAATAATTATCATAGTTCTATCCACTCAATGACTCTGCTTCACGATTTTTCTCCTTTTCTCCCTCTGTGTGTGTGATATAGACTATTCCAAGTCTGTTTCTTCTGAAAACACAACAATTTTGTCTCACCATAATCCCCTGTCTTACAATTTAGTTCCTCGAGAAGAGGGGATCTGCCACTCAACTGTTATTTAGAAGAGTTTGAACACACTAACAAGGGTCATCATTTCATTCCCTGCAATTTCTCTATGTTGCCTCATGAATTTCCCGTTGCAGAGTTTTTCTGTTTTTCTTACAGCAGTTTAGAAAATGCAGTAAAAATCATTTACTTTATGATTCTGCAATGGAATATGGACTAGAAGTCATCTTTCTACCCTATGGTAATTTCTCTTGAAAGAGAATAAACATCACTTTAGTTTACTTGGAAAACATCTATATTTCACAAAATGTTTAAAATAATTTTTCATACAAGAGCAATATAAACAATATCTGTGAATGAGAAAAAGTTACTGAATAAATCAGGAGCAGACATTATTAAGATGAGGTCTATTACACAAGTTTAATATCTTATTGGAAGTCCTTTGCATTTAATTAATCTAATTTTAAATGATCATGAATTTTCATTCTATAAAATTCTGTGTGCTTTCTCCTCAGCCCTCTATTAATGTTCTATAGATCATTTGTTTTGTCTGCCATAAAATAATTATATTGCCATATACTTTAAAGGTATATATAATATGTGTAAAATGAAAGTTATGTTTGTATATATACATGTATTATTAGAATTATAGATTAGTATTATAAGAATGTTAAGAGTGGCTACATTTGCATTACAGAAAATGAAGTGATTTTGATATTTATTTTCTTATGCTTCCCAGAAAAAAGTAAGTTTTACTTTATACCAAAATACATGTTTGATTTTACAGTGTTAGAATCGTACTTTGTTTCAATGTGTAATATATTTGTGGTATAATTTTCTGTCTTGGTACTTGTTCATACAGATTTTATTGTATGAAAACTATTCTATAAAATTAAAACAAATACTTAAAAAATTGGGCAACTAATTTGGGAAGTGTTTCCCATTTAAATTACGAAGATTTTATTCCACCTATTCACACAAAGACATAGGCTAAGTTCACAAGTTCTAAATATATACTTTGAAAGAATTATAAATTGATAAAATATACTTCTCCCACAAACTCTGCTATTTCCAACATAACATATTTCCCACTAAATAAATTACATTGTTTACACAAAGAGGTTTCTATCATTAATGCTTGCTGATAATTGCTTTTGCTCTCATCTTTCTCTCAGCTATGAGTTTTGATTAATTTTACTACAGTGCTACTAATAAATCCTCACATTTTCTTACATATTTTTCAATATTCCTAGAAGCCTAAACCTATTAATAATTTAATGATTACTAATTTAATGATCATATAGGCAGCATTGGTTTATCATTAATGCCTTTGGATCATTATCTTGTATTTAAAATGAGTTATATTCTCCATATAATATTTTTTACATAAAAGTATACTGTCCTGGATGGGCCAGCCTCCGTGCTCTGTGTATCATGATCTCTCTACAAATTGTTAATTAAAAAGTGATTGTCTGTGTGTGCTATTTACACCATTGGTTATTAGTGAGTAAAGTTTTATTTACTCTTTAAAATGACAGACTTCCTTGAAAATAAACACATACACCCACACCCCAACACACACACACACACACACACACACACACACACACACACACCACATCCATGCAATCAGAAGAATGCATCTCTCCCTGAAAATCTTATCTGATAATAAACTTTTCTAATATTTTCCTCCTAAAGATTAATAAACTTCTCTTGAAACTTATATCTAATTTATGTGACTTTAAGGGTCATGCTTTAATAACAATGATGAAACACGATTATTACTTCCTAATGCTGAAATTACAGTTTTTACATTGTAAATTTTTCCTGCTATGCGCCCTGTGGCACTAACATCTTTATCACTCCATGTGTTTCTAGTTTTAAAACCTTTACCCCTGCTGTTTGAAAAATATTTCTCATTTTCATCCCCTATGGAGTACAGAAATCCCTAAAGGCAAAGCCATTAGTGATCTCTCTGCCTTTCCCCAAACACGTATTATGATCACCAGTGCTGTTCCCCCTGCCTCATTGGCTTTTGGTAAAGTATGCAAATGAGATGTTCAAAATACACACTTTTTGCAACTGTGCAAGTTCATACTGATTTATAAAATGGGCAGGCTATTAAAGTGACTGAAAATGTCAGCAAGATTTATGCATGGGTGACAAATTGTATTGGAAATGTTCATTTTTAACATGCTGCCCTAGGTTTTTTTTTTAAAAAAACAACTTATATATTCTCTGTGATACATTTGTTTTAAGGCTATTTTCCCCTCCCAAACATACTTTTGACAGTGACTTTTGACTGGAAAAATAAACAATGCTACTTCACAATCATACAAATTGTATTTTATCACAGAAAACACTATTTGGTTCTTGAAAGATAAAATAAATTTCCCTTTGACACCCATTTTCCCTATATACTATTAGTCCACTATGGTTAAACAGTTTCCTTTATAAGCAATAACATGAACTGCATGCATAAATATTTCATAACTAAGATAATATGTAAATACCAAAACAAGTACCCACTCACCTCTAAATAAAATATTCCATTCATATTAAAATCACAACTCATTAAACAAATGATAGGGGGTGACAATTTACATATATCTTTTGGAATTTGTGAGTCTATCTTTGGAAAACTCTAGCAAAAAAAATACATAAGTAATAGATCTCTTTTTGTATTATTTGTGAATTTTTCCATTATGTTCTAACTCCATCTATGACACAGCAGAGAGAAGTACTCTTGTCAATTCTAGAGGACTCAGGGCAGATGTGTTGATATCTCCATATATCAGCCTTTCAATAATGGAATGAGCAAAAGGTATTTTGAAAAAAAAAATGTTTGGAAGTCAGTGTATACGTTGTTATAAAATTAGTTATTCTAAAAGACCTCAAAACATATATGTATACAGAGGAAATATAATGTGAAAACGTGTGGTGGGGTACAATTCCAGAATAGATTGCAGAAATCCAGCAGGGTAAAGGAAGAACAATCTAGGATTAATTTTACAGGGAACAAATCCTGTAGTAGTATTTTATGTTGCCTGCTTAGTTAGAAAAGTTTGGTATTAGAATTCTAATTCTACTTTTTATATTCAGATCAGTTTCTACCAATAATATTATTGCAACTGATTTTCCTAATTAGTTCATTAAGTTGCATAACAATTGGTTTATAACTAACAACTCTTCTTGATGTTAAAACAGTGAAGATAAAATTGATTTAAAGCCTACTTCTAATCACTCATTCTTACACATTCATATGTCCTGGTGTGTGATGAAGTGCTCCTTATATTCCTATGTGCCAGCCTTGCTGCCCTGCCTTCATTTATGTGCCATGGCTTCATTCTTGCTTATTGAAAAGGGTGACATTATGCTGAAAACCCAAACACAAAAGGAAAAAGAAGCAAAATAAACATCTGCTTTTTATCAAGGGACACCATCCTATAGATTATATGAGAATGCGGGTTTCAAAAGAGAGGGTTAGGAGTCAGGAAAAGGCAAAGATTTCTATGGTGATGATATGACCAGAGGAGACGAAGAACAAGGCTTCTATCTTTTGTTGTTTTTGTTTCTTCTTAAAACATTCCTTTAACACAACAAATTTTGTACTTATAAAATGATCTATTAGAAATATAGAATATTTTATTTTGATCTAGGTTACCCTCATGATATTTCCTTTGAAGACTTTTAACTCTGTTTCTCTGATGGTTTGACACATTGGTCTATTCCTGAGCATAAGTGTTCTCTATGAAGTTATTATCAAGAAGCACACTTACTTCACTCAAATCTATTCATATAGTCACACTTTCGTACCAGAAAAAACAAGGGAAAACGGTCAGGAAAAAATACAGCACATTCAAGAACATCTGGAGTAATATGGAAAAAGTTGGTTGTTAAGAGAAGCGAAGTCCATTTCCTCTTGTCATCCTGTATTGAAATACATTATGAAGTAAATTTTTGTAAGTTGTTTCTTCAAGAATCTAAAACTTAAGGTTACCAAACCAAAAAACATAAACATATACAAGTACCTGGATGTATACAAATATAAGTATATGGATATGATATTTAATAAAAACATCATTTTAATATCATATTTATATCTGTAAAAATTAAATGAATAACTCTACTATGTATTTTGAGTACAACCATATTCTTTCCCTTGCATTCAGACTATCTATTGCTTATGTTATACAACCGGAAATGTTGTCAATCTCTGCATTGCTCTCTTCCTACCAGAGTAGTATGCTGACTTGATTTCCTAGAATAACTCTTTAATTATAGTTAAACTCAAAAGATCAAATGTTAAGGGCAGAGAGACGCTGGGGGCATGCAAAAATCAAGAAATGGTTCCCACCTGTGAAGCACCGTGACAGTGAATACAGTGCCTCGCCTATCTCTTGAGAAAAAAGATCCCAGTCATTGTTTATTGAAGGAAGCAGAGTGGAGGACTTTCAATAGGACTAGATATCAGTGCTGTAGGGCTTTGGTTTTTTTTTTTTTTTCCAATGAAAGGTGCTTTCTTGAAGAAATTAGTGTACTGCAAAGGAGGGTATCAATTTTTTTAAAAAAACTATATTGGCATTTAAAAATATATAAACTTTCTACAACCCACCCCTTAATAACAGACATAAATTTCTAATTTCTTCAAAAACAACTCAGATGAAAACAAGCCTTTTAACTAAGTTCCACCCTACTTATATCATCCTCATTTGTCTTTTGCAATCTCAGCCTTGATGTTATTGGACAGTAAAAAGGTTCCAATGGGACCCCTGTCAAAAGACAATTTTCTTCCTTGAATGATAAGCAATGGAACATGTAAGAACAAAAAGCCAACTGATTAATGGCATGCAATTCATCTACAATTATCTTGCCCATGTTACATAGTCATTGTATAGATTGGACTAAATCATTAAATTATCTGACAGCAATCAGCCATCTAACTTTAAAAGAGGTGGGAAGAGCCAATTTAAAAACTTAATATCTCAGGATGATACAGTAGCCTGTGAAAACCAGCCAATTTAGAGAAAATTACCATATGTACCAACTAGAATGATAGATGTATGCCTTAGCTAAGCATTTGTCCCTGTGCTGCTGATATTTGGAAGTGAGTAAAGAAGTCTGTTCTTTTAACCTATACTGGGCTTGGTAGTAGTTCTTGGAATTAAAGTAAAATAAAGACTGTAGTGGAAATCATTTACTGATATAACTTTCTGTACTCAATATTCCTTACGCTCATGGACCACTTTAAATTAAATTATCTCTCCAGAATCCCAACTCCAAACACCAGGTTTCTGGGGCTTCAACACAGATGTTCATTTCTTCACATATCCTTTATTTCATGAAATCTATTCCATTTTTATACATTGATTATTTCATTTATTTTTAAATAACTTTTCATTTCACACATTTACTTGAAAATTTATTACTATGTATTTGTATGGGATTAATGAGGAAGTGAACTTCTGTTTTCTTCCAATGAGGAATAATTCGCTTGCCTGGATAAATTGTATATGTAGCATTAGTGGAGCCTGACCCAGTGTGGTCTTTAAAAGAATTTCTTTCTTTTTTTTGGAAGCAGAAATTTTCCAATTTTTTTTTATTATTATCTTTATTGGTACATTACATATATGCATCATGATTGCACTCCATAATGGAGATTTATACCAGTATAAGACACAACTTAATTCTCATTTTTTTCCCATAATCCTACCCACCACACCATCCCCTCATATCACAGTGACATATGTGCACCCATGTTTATAGCAGCCCAATTTGTGATTTCTACTTCTTGGAAACAACCCAAGCGTCCATCAACTGGAGATTGGATAAAAAGCTGTGGTTCTTCTACAGAATGGAGTATTACTCTGCCATAAAAATGATAAGTTTGAATCATTTATACTTAAATGGACATACCTTGAGGATATCCTCATAAGTGAAATAAATAGGGCACAGATAGGTACATATCACATCTTTTCTTTGGTATGAGAAAATAAAAATGTAAATGAGTCTGAGAATTGTATGTTATATATTGTGAAATAGAAAATGCTCAAAGTAAAATAAGGTGAAGGGGGAAAAATAATGAGATTATAACCAAAAAAGTAAGGAAACAAATTTTAAAAGAATTTCTTTCAGAGGAAGAAATAAAAGCAGCTAAAAAGCATATGAGGAAATGTTCAATATCACTAATCATTCAAGAGATGCAAATGAAAAAAACATTTAGATTTCATCTCACTCCACAAAGAATGGCTGCTATCTCAGAATTAGCCAGCAACAAATGTTGGCGAGGCTGCAAAGAAGGAACCCTTCTCCACTGTTGGTGGGAATGTAGACTTGTACAACCCCTGAAGAGATCAGTTTGGAGATTCCTCAAAAAACTACAATTAGAAGTGCCATTTGATCTTGGTATTCCTCTGCTAGTTACATACATAAAAGAATTAAAAGATTGAAATAAATATCATATCTTTTCTCTGGTAAGAAAAAATGAAGATGTAAATGAGTTCTAGAATGTGTGTTATATATTGTGAAATAGAAAATACTCAAGGTGAAATGGGGTGAAGGGGGAAAAACAATGATATTATAGCAAAAAAAAGAAAGGAAAGAAAGTTTATGTATATAGGGGTGGGGTGGTAGTGGGTAGGGTTATGGGAAAAAATGAGAATTAAGTTGTGTCATATACTGGTACAAATTCCCATTGTTGAGTGTAATCCTGATATGTATATGTAATGTACCAATAAAGATTTCAATTACATTTTAAAAAGGAATTACTTTATTTGAATTTATTTTATTTTGTTTCAAGGAGAAAATCATAATTGTGATTTTTTTAATGTATTTAAATTGAAAAGAAAATTTCCTTTGCAAAAATTCTACCCAATGAAATCACGTAATTAGTAAAAATGACTCTAAGTCATTTTTATTCTGAAGCTTGAAAAGAACCCAAGATTTAGAAAACAGAATCAATACTAGACAATTATCAGACACCATAAGAAAAAAATGGAGGTCATGTACTCTCCAATGGGTGGCCATAACAAATCTTACCATCTTTATCCAGACACAAAATAATTGAGCTGATTCATGAGATTTTTGACTCAAATTTTTATTTATACCTGCTGAATTGTATCAGGTACATTTTGACTTAATGAAAGCATCAATATTATTCCCAATTTATTATTACTATTATTCCCAATACTTTATTGTCAGTTTTTTTAAAGGATGTGTTAAATACATTAGCTCATTTAGTCTGACAACAATCTTATTTATCCTACTGAGACAAAATCATAAAAAGAGAATGCAGTTTGAACTAAGAACAGGCAATCTCTGGCCACTGATTTTTTTTTCACTGTTTACTATATGACTTGTGAGACTTATAAACCCGGCCATTTCCCTGCTAGGTATATACACACAAGAATTAAAAGACTCATATCACAGTGACATATGTGCACCCATGTTTATAGCAGCCCAATTTGTGATTGCTACATCTTGGAAACAACCCAAGTGTCCATCAACTGGAGACTGGATAAAAAAGCTGTGGTACTTCTACAGAATGGAGTATTACTCTATCATAAAAATGATAAGTTTGAATCATTTCTACTTAAATGGACATACCTTGAGGATATTCTCATAAGTGAAATAAATAGGGCACAGATAGGTACATATCGCATCTTTTCTCTGGTATGAGAAAATAAAGATGTAAATGAGTCCTAGTATTGTATGTTATATATTGTGCAATAGAAAATGCTCAATGTAAAATAGGGTGAAAGGGGAAAATGTTGAGATTGTAACAAAAAAGTAAGGAAACAAATTTTATGTATATGGGGGTTGGTAGGGTGGGAAAAATGGGAAAAATGAGAATTAAGTTGTGTCTTATACTGGTACAAATCCCCATTATGGAATGCAATCATGATGTGTATATTTAATGTACCAATAAAGATTAAAAAAAAATTTCCATAGGGCAACTTCTGATTTTGGGAATGCTGAACCCTGCTTTTCTTCTACTCCTTACATTCTTTCCATGTATGGGCAACTTCAGCTCTGGTTATTTTACAGCACAACCTCTAAGCCTGTCTCTGGCAGGGTCTTCATAGATGGAAACTAGATAGGAGAGTCAGAGAAGCACACTCCCAGCTATCCTACATTAAGATTAGTAGCAGAAATCACACAAAGGACTGCCTGGTGGTTAAAATTTAGAAAACAAAAATAGAGGAAGCCTAGTTAAATTTGAATTTTAAATGAAAAATATAATTTTTAAACATACTGACACTAAAAATTTTACCCATTTTTTCTCATTTGAAATTCAAATTTAACTGATGTCCTGAATGTTATCTGGCAACCTCGCATAAGTGGCTATGAAACACAAAAATATAAACCACCAAACCCAAATAAATATAAACCAACCAATTTCCTCCATGCAACCTCCCTGACTGGCCTGTAGCCACTATAACAAAACCTGGACCTGTGGAAAATGAAAATAGAGAAGAAATTAGAGAAGTAGAAAATATTTTAATCTATTACAGTTAAAATGTTTTAAATTCAAAACTATATGATCACATAAGCAAATAAATGATTATATAAGCACATTGCCAAAGTCACAACCTATCAGTACCAGTGATCTATGAAAAAAAAAAAAAAAGAATCTCAGAGCTGAGCAACATTAACATTGAAGTTAACCTACTTATTTCATTACATCTAAAGTATAATACTATATTGATTCATATTAAAGTTCTTTGAACACTCACAAAACCACTCCAGAAAGTTCTAGTCAGAATATATATTCTAATTTTTTTTTATTTTCTGAGCAATCATTGATTATATAATGTTATTTTTTGTAATTAAAATCTTGGTTATTCATTCTTTTCAACTGCATACCTACACACACACACATGCATACACATGTATGCTTATACTGGATTTTTTCACTTCTAGATTTAAAATTCCTCTGAGTCACTGACATTTTCCCAATATTCCCTATTGGCTTCTTTTTTTTTTTTTAAATTCAAATCTTTACTGGTACATTATGAATTCAAATCATCATTGGCATCTTAATACTCAAGTAACAGCAAGAGAAAAAAATTAGTTCATGAATATTTCTATGGCTGGAATGCATTCTCCAGAGGATTATAAACTATAAGTTTGGTCCCAAATATGGTGAGATTAATACATAGTATAACCTTTTAAAGATGGGATCTACTGGAAGCATTTTGGGAATTGGAGAACTGACCTTGGAAAGTGTTCATTCTGGTTTCATGAGGCAAGCCTCAGGAGAGCGAGCTGTTATACTAGAACAAACCTGGCTGGCCCCTGGTTGATTCCCTCTGGGTGCCCTATTTCACAAGCTTTCACCATGGTGCTATCCATCGTTTCACCCTCATCAAAGCCAAATGGAAGGGCCACCAGTCTCAGTCTTTCAGTATCTAAAACAATGAGTCAAACAAACTTTACTATATATTTATATACCTTACCTCAGATTTTTTGTTATGTTGATAGAAAATAGGTTAACACGTGTTCTTTGGCACACTTTATAATTAGAGAATGGCATAACCTATGACATTTGGAAGTTTTTTTAGATGCTTAAGACAGGGTCATCGACACATGATGTTCGGGAACAGGATATACAAAGAGCTAAAGGACATAAATAATTCTGCATAATTACTAGGAGCAGAATACATCTACAAGCATCTAAGGTAGAATAGGTAGAAAAGCAGATATATACAGACACCAAACGAGAATGCAGAGCCTGTTTCACATCAAGTGATCAGTGTTCTACAGAATGATTTCATTAAATATGTTTTACTAGATCAAAAATGGTAGATACACTTCTATGTATAGCAATTCCTAATACTTCATTTGAAGATTTTTTTAAACTTCAGTAAGTTTTAATAACTTTGCTATTCAACAGTGTTTTGGTTAACATCTAATACATTTAGTAAGCTTGATCTGGTGTTACTCTGGCAAAGCTAAAGATGGGAAGTGATCCATTGTGGGTCAAGATGGACCAGTAAAACAGGAAATCTGTATTTGGGTACAAAACAACCATCTTTTCTAAAACACAATAGACTGAACTGAGGAAGTGATGGAAATCACACTAAAATGATTGATAAAATTGGTTGAGATTGTGTAGTATATAAATGAATTGATTACCTATTGTTACAGATTGTCAATATTTTTGCATGTAAAGAAAACTGGAAGCAGAGGACAAGAAGACACTGTCAAACTGGACATCATATAGAAATATGTGCTTATTGAACAAATGTGAAATCATAGCAAATGTCCATTTTTAATGTACTTTACTTTTACCCCATTTATTTTTGTTTTTATCCCTAACCCATTAAATCCTTGCTAACCTACTGTATTACAAGTAATGTCCACCACATACTTCATTTTTCCCCAGTCAATATCCTTTATATCCCCTTGACTTACTGAATTTTCAGCTACATGCTTTCTCAGATGAATATGAACATAATCCCTGTATCTCTTTGACCAGAAGATCATAAACAGACTATGTTTAATTTATCAATATTCTCCTTTAATTCCCACAGCTCTTTCAGTTCACAGAGTCGAGTGTCTTTCTGTGAGACTTTGGAGCTATAAGACAAACCTATAAAATGAAACCCTGGCATGAGGTGAGGCCATCCAGTCCTATAATCTTGTGTTGCTGGGACTTCATTCTCATGGATAAATTCTCAGTTTAGAGCAGAAATAAACAGTCTGGGCTCCTCTATACACTGTTCTAAAGGAAAGATCACATGGCAGTTTGAAAAAATCCTGGCTAAATATTTATTAGTGTTATCTCTAAGACATATCATATTATAAACCTGAAGTTAAATCTCTAGAATTTTATATTCTGATGTATAGGAGTTGCATACATCCGTATAACTCCTTGAGTAGTTTTAATCAAAATAAGGCCTAGGATAAAGTAGATACATGAACAAGTTCCTTAAAAGCATTATTTAACATGCAGTGAAAAAGAACTTGAAAAAATATATTCTTAAGGGTAATTTTATATTTATTGCACTTAATTTAACAAATTATTGCAGGAAACACATAGACAGCATTTTCCCAGTAAAATTATTATACTTAAATGAACTTTTGACAATATATTAATTACAAGGACATGACCACATTTATTCTGCTGATCCAGTAATTACACACATTAAAGAAATATTTATCCACAAACCATGCAGTGTATTTCAAAACAGCATTTATTGCCAAATTACATTTCCTGGATATCTGTGCCCTATTTCCAGTTACTAGCAATCTTTTTAATTTTAAGAGGAAGAGGAAAGTGATGAGAAATGCTAAAAATATTATATAAATAAGTGCTTACTGATGTGAAAAATTGAAATGTAGACCTTGTTAATCATAGATCGCTTTTACTTTGAAAAATAATAATGAGATACCTCAATTCATGTTTCAGATAATAAAAAGAAAACAGTAATCACCACATTCCTGATTTGCTCCTAACATTTCTTACCTTCAGTAATGAATTAAAGTCATAGCCTAAATTTTAAACCACACTACAACCCTCACACAAGATAAAAATTGAAGTTAATTAATATAATGTGCAGCAATTTGAATGATATAAATATGGAGTTTATTTTTTATTGAAATATTTATTGGTGCATTGCATATACACATCATGATTGCACTCAACATTGAGAATTTGTACCAGTATATGACACAACTTCTCATTTTTTCCCATAGCCCTACCCACCCTACCACTCCCATCCCTTATATACATAAACTTTATCTCCTTTCTTTTTTGTTATAATCTAATTATTTTTCCCCCTTTACCCCCCAAAAAAGCTGTGGTTCTCCTACAGAATAGAGTATTACTCTGCCATTTAAAAATGATAAATTTGAATCATTTATACTTAAATGGACATACCTTGAGGATAGCCTCATAATTGAAATAAATAGGTCACAGATGTGTAAATATCACATCTTCTCTTTGGTATGAGCAAATAGAGATGCAAATGAGTCTAGAATGTATGTTATATATTGTGAAATAGTAAATGCTCAAAGTGAAATGGGTGAATGGAGTTTATTTTTAAAAGCATAAACATTTTCATGAAATATTAGCAAGTGATCACACTATAGTAAAATAAAAATGCTCCATCTATAGCAGTTCATTGATACAAATATATCTATCTTCATGCTAGATGTTATCAAGCACAATTGAAGAAGGGAGAGAAGGTTTCCATAGCTGAGGAGAGGCACAATGGGTTATGAATTGAGGAACTAGGCTACTGAATTTATCCAAAGGAAAAATTTATTTCCCAATGAAATATTTTACTAACCTTAACAAAAAATGGAAACACACCCCCCTAATATGACATTCTTAACTCTTCCTCATGACCTTGGAAAAGATCTTATCTATGCATCCCAAACATAGCCCTTAAGATAAATTTCAAACTCTTTGGAAAAATAGTAAGATAATATATATATTTATCTAACTTTAAAGTTTCCATCAAAAATAATCCCACTTTTTAGTTTCTTACTGTGACTATAAAGCAAGACAATGTTACTAAAAGCTTAGTACTTGGTGTGAAAATAATTATAGTGATAATGAAATTAGAATAAACCATAGAAAATTCATCTTATGTTACTTCCTTCCAATAATTTTATATAAATTAGGTCACATAAGGACTTTTGAAAATGCTGTTAACTGCAAAATACATATCTAATTAAGAAGTTTGATACTACTTTTGTGTCCTGATCAGACAAATTCTGTAGATATTCTTAAAACACAAGAAATCTCCAATACATTGTGTTATAGACACCATTAAATTAACGTCTATGGGGGCTGGGGATTTAACTCAGTAGTTCCGTCACCTGTCTTGCAAGCTCAAGGACTCTGGTTCAATCCACTGGTAACTACATACAATACTGGGCATAGAAACTTATGCCCAGCAGCAAACAGTACCACATACCATGGTGCCGGGTGTGGTGGCTCACACCTGAAATTCCAGCACTCGGGGAGACAGAGGCAGGAGGATTGCTGTGATGTGAGTTTGACGCTGAGCAAAAAAATTTAACATCTATGCTGAATGTAGCAGTGTGTCTTAAGTAGAAATCATTAACTTTACTTATTGCTGCAGATGCAGTCAAATACATCCAACCATTTATACAAAAGTATGTCTGTGGTAGGACTAAGTCAAATAGAGGCAAAACATGAGGATTGGGCTGGGTATAAGACTACTCACACATCAGGGAACATTTGTTTCAGGTAGTGTTTTTGTTTTTGTTTTTGTTTTTTGAGGCAGGGTCTCACTTTGTAGTTCAGGCTGGCCCTGAGCTCAGCCTCAAATTCACATCACAGCAATCTTCCTGCATCTGCCTCCCAAGTGCTGGGATTGCAGGTGTGAACCACCATGCCCGGCATTATGGTATGTGGTATTGGTTGCTGCTGGGCATAAGTCTCCACACCCAGTATTGTGTGTGGTTACAGAGGATTGAACCAGAGTCCTTGTGCTTGCAAAATAGGTGCCAGAAACACTGAGCTAAATCCCTGGCCCCTCAGGTAGTGTTTTTGCTATGGGAACACAGAAAAGTTTGGTTCCAATATAACCTAAATTACTTGTATCTCTAAAGTCAATAAAGATATTTAATAAATTATAAAACTTCTAAAATATAAATATATATGTCTTTTTTAAATAAACATATATAGATCATTGTATATATTAACAGAAAAGTTTTTCAGAGAATGTATCCCTTGCTCATCTGTACATTCATGGATTCAACCAATTGCGGCTAAAATTAGAAAATAAATGGTGTTTCTAGTAAAAAAGATATAGATGATGTTAATGATGATGATGATGATGATGATGATGATGATGATTCCCTAAACAATACAGTATATTGAACTTCTAGAAAAATGGCAGAGTGGTAAGCAACAAAGAAAGGATCTCTTTGAAATTTACCATTCTCAAGACAGAATACAGTAGCTAAAGGAAAAAAACGAAGGAGGGAAGAAAGTACCAAGATCCAAGAAGGATCTGAAGAAAGAAATGAAAAGAGTGGGACAAAAATTTAGTGAAATGGATGGAGCCCTCTCTCATCTTGAGCCAGAAGTCAAAGTAGGGAGGGTTCTGTGAATTACTGGCTACTTCTGACTGCCCACAGGCCCACACAGAGAAATGGGCTAGTGGAATGAATCAGTAGTCACACTGGATGGCAGCAGCTGCTGTTTTCAATATATATAAATTGGTTCCTAACAAAGGAAGGAGGATTGGCACAGGCAAATAAGGAAGCACCACCCACTGCCCCATGGGACTGAGGATGTGAGAGCTAGTGGCTGAGGCTGCACTAAAAAAAGATTAAGTTCTGAGTTTGTTTTGACAAGAGCCCCAGCTACAGAACCACCACATGGCATCCTTACCATTCCAGCTTCCTATCCGCCAGATCACATCACATCCTTACCTTCCAGTTCCCTGTCCACATATTGAAAGTATCCACTGGAGAGTAAAGAAAGCCCACCCCCATCAATGAGTTTATGTGCCCAGTACCACCTATAGGACCTGGACTCACTTCAGGGGAGGGTAGCAGTACTTTCAACCCTGTAGAAATTCACTGAGCTGAACTCAGGAAGCTAGACTGATCCTCAGTGGATCATATTATCTATGGAAAATAGCAAGTCCATGCGTTGAAGGGCCATTTGTTTTGTTTGGTTAGTTGGTTGGTTGGTTTTGGTTTTGTTTTTTTGTATCTATTTCTGTTTTTTATTCTCTGTCTCTTCCTTATCTTTTTTCCTTTGTTTTTTCTATTTTAAGTTCTGTCTTTTATTCTTCATTTCACTACTTTGTTGTTACCAAGTCTGTCCAATTTTGGGCTTTTCTTCTCTCAACCATTTTTATTTTTACAGGAAAATGACATTCTCCTCATTGTCTGTTGCTGCTGGGTACCCCAAATCTTCTTTTGTTCCTTCATCATCTTTTTTACTCTGGTCAGCATCAGTTCCCTAGGTCTGTGGGTTTAGGTTATCCCTACTTTACCATTCTAGTATTATTATAGAAGAGTGAATAAAGTTGCTGGTTCTCCTGTTGCTGTTAGTCTGATCTGTTTTGAATTTGTTCCTTCTGTCTCTTTTGTCCTCTGGTTTCTATCAGCTTCCCAGGATTTGTGTGGTCTTTATATGTCTTCTAACTTTATTTGTATTGTCCCTCTCCTACTATTTCTCACCTGACAACTCCCTGATGACTCTTTATTTCCAAAGGGTGATGTTGCTGTACTGAAGGGTCTGTATACATAAACAAACTTGTGGTTAGATCTAAATTTTGGCATATGGTCATGAATCTAATTTATGAGGTTTTAGGTATCAGAATAGTTCTTGCCACAGTGCTAAGCTTGATATTGTTGATGATACTGATTGTGTTATTTCAACCAAGGTGATGTAATTTTTTCTTTTAGAGTACCTTTAATGGTATACCAGGAATGAGATCACTTAAGGGCCATTAGAGACCCAAAGAAGACAACCTAGAAAGTACTCATCACCTAAGGATTCCAAAAGTTAGGAAGAAAGAGATTTGCAATATATCACCTAGTCAGCAAGGCAAGAATTAAACTAAAAATATCAGCAAAGACAAAGAAATAATAAGAAAAAATTCAAAAACCCAGAATACAAAGATCATCACCACAATGAAATCCAGGGAATTGGAAACACGGTAAACTTAAGCTCAATCATCAGAACTCTTTGAACCAGTAACAAAAAAGAATCTAGTAAAATTAAAATCAGAAATAATTTCTCCAGTAAAAACAGAGCTACTGTCCTTAGTGAAAGATATGATTAATAACACTAAAGAAATGATTGAGATCATGATAGAATCTCAGATTATGAAAGTAATGGAACCTGTTATACAGCTTCAAATACATTTTAAGAGGATGAAAAACTCTAATGAAAGTTTGCAAAAAAGGATGAATGAATGTAAGCCAAAATATTAGACCTAGAAGATAGGATTACAGCCAATTAACAGAAAATGAATAATTATGAAAAATGGCATGGGACCATGAGAAATAAATACAGCAATTCCTAGATGATACAATGATGAATAACATAAGACTTATTGGAATAAGTGAGGAAACAGGAGAAGGTCCAAAATTTAAAAAAAAAAATTTTTACGCAGGCATAATGGCAGAAAACATCACAGGAAAAAAAAAAAAAAAAAAAAAAAAAAAAAAAAAAAAAAAAAAAAAAAAAAAAAAAAAAAAAAAAAAAAAAAAAAACAGGAATTTGACACACAGATAAGTGAGGCATATAGGACTCCAAGTGGCTGAAATCTAAAAATTTTACAACTATTCCTATAATTTTCAAAAGTCCAGAAATGAGACAGAAGAATGAAATATTAAAAACAGAAGAAAGAAACAAACCACATAGAAATGAAATTTCACTAGAATTACAGCAGATTTTTCAATGCAAACACTCAAGTTAAGGACAGCCAGGGGTGAAGTATCACAAGTCTTCAAATAAAACAACCTCCAACCTAGACTGATGCATCTTGGAAAACTATCTTTCAAAGTCAACAGCGAAATAAGATACTTCCGTGACAAAGATCACCTGAGAAACTTCATGAATACAAAACTTGCACTCCAAAATATTGTAAAGAATATCTTAGAAGAAGACAATGAATGTTACAGTTTCAGGAGAACCAGCAGAGTGAGTTCACTGGGCAGGACAAGACACTGAATGGAAAGGAGAAAAAGCAAAGAGTAAAAGAGCCAACAGGAAAACATCAGCTAAACCAGTCCATGTCAGTCAAACCCTTAATGCCAGTGGCCTCAACGCACTGATTAAAAGAAAGACAGCCAAAATTGATTATGAAAACAAGATGCTACAATATGCTGTGTACAAGAAACACAGTTAATACAGAAGGAAACCTATAGACTAAAACTAAAAGGATGTAAAAAAATCCTCCATGCTTGCAAAAAACTGCAAAACAACAGGATGCGTTATCATATTTGCAAACAAAGTAGATTTCAAACCAAACTAATTAAGACAGGCAAAGAATACTACATCTGCCTATAGTGAATAATCCAAAAAAGAAAATGACAGACATAAATATATATGCAAAAATTTTAGTGCACCCAACTATATAGAATAAATTTTAATGGATAGAAAAAGCTAGATGAACACTAACACAGTAGTAGTGGGGGACCTGAATGTCCCATTGTCAAAAATAGATCTACCAGCCAAAAATTCAATAATGAAATACTTAACCACTCTTTTGAACAAATGTACTTAAATGATGGCTACAGAGTATTTGACCCCACAAAATCAGAATATATGTTCTTTTCAGCTTCTCATGGGACATTTTCCAAAACAGAATAAATGTTAGTTAATACAGCATCTTTAAGTAAAGCAAATAAATTGAAGTTATCCACAGAATACTGTCAGACTGTAATGCCTTGATATTGGAGATCAACAACAAAAGAAATAACAAGAACTTCAAAAAAATATGGAAATTAAGCAACCCTTTCCTGAGCAACCAATGGGTCATAAAGGAAATTAAACAGTTTCTAAAATTAAATAATAATCCCAATATAACATACAGGGATCTGTGGGATACAATTAAAGTAGTATTACAAGGGAAATTCATAGCAGTGAATACTTATTCTAAGAAAATAGAGTGAGCTCAAATAAACAGCCTATCCTGAACCTCAATATACTGGAAAAAGAGGAGCAAGATAAACTAAAAACTCATGCAAGGGAGGAAAACATAAGGATTAGAAGAGTAATTAATGCATGGAGAATGATATAAAAATTCAACAAATTTAAGAACTGGTTCTTCAAAAGGATAAACAAAATTGATAAACCCTTAGCCAGCCTTACTGAAAAAGGGAAAGGAAAGTCTCAAATCCAAGCAAACAGGAATGAAAAGGGGGAAATCATCACAGACCCAGCAGAAGTCCAAAGTATAATAAACACTTACTTTGATAATCTGTACTTCAATAATATGAAAAACATGAAGAAATCAATAAATTCTCTGAACCTCCAAAGTTGAACTAAAAAGATATAAAAATGTTAAACACCACAAAATCAATATGTGAAATTAGAAAAGTAATTTCAAATCTGCCAACAAAGAAAAGTCCTGGTAATCATGGCTTTACTGCTGAATTCTACAAAACTTTTAAAGAGTTAATGACAGTACTTCTCAAACTCTTTAATAAAATTGAAAGGGAAACAATACTCAAAAATTCACTTCTGGAAGCAACCATTACATTGATTCCAAAGGGAGAGAAAAACTCAACCAAAAAAGAGAACTACAGGCCAATCTCTCTAAAGAACATAGACACAAAAATCCTCAATATAACCTGGAAAGAGTATACAGAGGATCATCAAAAAGAACATACACTCCAACCAGTTGGAACCATCTCAAGGATATAAGGATAGTTCAAGATACATAAATCAATAAATGTAATATACTGTTTTAACAGATTCATGGAAAAAAACACCAAATTATTATCTCAATAAGTGCAGAAAAAAAAAAAAAAACCTTTGACAAAATCCAATATCGATTCTTGTTCAAAACCCTACAGAATATTGGAATAGATGAGCTTTATTTCAACTTGATAAAAGCTATGAAAAGCTAATAGCCAGAAATTTACTAAATGTTCAAATTGAAACCTTTCAAATTAAAGTCAGAAATGAGACATGGATGTTCACTATCACCACTCAGTATAGTGCTGTAAATGTTAGCCACACCATTTAGAGAAGACAAAGAAATAAAAGGAATAAACATAGGAAAAGAAGAAATTAAACTTCAGTTACTTGCTGATGATATGATACTCTATATAAGATTATAAAAACTCAACCAAAAGACTGGTAAACTCAATCACCAGATTTAGTAGCATAGCTAGATATAAGAGCAACACTCAAAAATCAATAGCCTCTATACAAGAACACCAGATTCATTGATAATAAAATTGGGGAATCAATATCTTTTGTATAGCATGCAAAAAATGAAATATCTAGGAATTTATATAGCATAGGAGGTGAAAGACTTCTACTCTGAAAACTACAGCACTCTGAAAGAGAGAATGAAGAAGATATCAGAAAATCCAAAGACATTCCTCTCCCTTGGTAGGAAGAACCAATATTGTCAAAATTATCATACTCTCAAAACTACTGTTACATGCAGTGCAATCCTGATTGAAATTCCAGCAGTATATTTCACAGAAAGAGAGAAAATAATCCACAAATTCATCTGGTATGAGAAGAAACCTAGAAGAGCAAAAGTATTTCTAGGCAAGAATGACATGGGATATCACAATCACTAAAATGAAACTATACTTCAGACCCACTGTAATAAAAACAGCATCATAGTGGCAAAGAAGCAGACCCAAGAGTCAGTAGCACAGAATAGAAGATCTAGAAACAACCTTAGTAATACTAAAGCACCTCCTCTTTAACAATGAAGCTGAAAACCCTCAATGGAGGAAAGATAGCCTCTTTAAGAAATGGCGTTGGAAAAACTGGGTTTCAACTTCCCAAAGATGAAAGCTAGATCTGCCTCTTTTACCATGCACTAAATTAAAATCAAAGTTGCTTAAAAAGCTAAATATTAAAACAGAAACACTAAACCTGCTGGAAAATAGGTTAGGCAGAAGTCCTGAAAACATTAGAATAGGGAAAGTCTTTATGAACAAAACCTCAGCTGCACAGGAACTAGCAGAAAGAATCAATAACTTGGATCTCATTTTACTAAAAAGTTTTGTACAGAAAGAGAAACTACTAACAGCATGAAAAGACAACCTACAATACAGGGAAAAAATGCCAGCTGTTTCTCAGATAAATGATTACTATCTAAAGTATATAGAGAACTTTAAAAATAAGTCTCCTCAAGTTGAAAGACTCAATAAAAAATGGACATCTGAAATGAACAGTTTTCAGATGAAGTAGTAAAAGCAGCTAAGAAACATATAAAGAAATGTTCAACCTTAGTGGTGATTCAAGAGATGAAAACAACAGAGAGGTTCAGTCTCACTCTAGAAAGCATATATCAGGAAATCACATAACAACAAATGCTGGCAGGGGTCTGGGGAGAAAAGAACGCTTACCCACTGTTGGTGGGAATGTAGACTTGTGTAACTACTGTGGAGATATAAACAGAGATTTCTCAGAAAAGTAGGATTAGAAGACTCATATGACCCTGCTGTTTCCTTGCTAGGTATATACATGAAAGAATTAATGATTCATATCAGTGAAATAACTTCACCCATGTTTATAGCAGCTCAGTGTGTTATAGTTAAATTTTGAAAACAGCCCCATTTCCCATCAACAAGGGACTGGATAAAGAAAATGTGTGTTTTATTTTTTTAATAAAATAGAGTATTAGTCAAAAAAAAGAGTAAATTTGAGTTATTTAAACTCAAGTGGTTTGCCTTGAGGACATACTCATAGGTGAAACAAGACACATATATGTAAAGATCATATCATTTCTCTAGTATGAAAAATTGTGTAACTGAATTCCAAAATGTATGATAGGTATTGTAAAATAAGAAAACATTCAAAAGGAAAAGGGAAAAGAGGAGAGTAGGGATAAATTTTTTAAAAAGGAAACAAAGTTGTAGGGAGGACAGAGGAAAAATGAGAATGAAGATACATCATGTACTGTTACAAACTTTCAATGTTGAAACTGTCATAATGTATTTATATGTACCAATAAAGTTAATGACAAAAACCAATGGAGTTTACATGACATTTATATTGTATGACACATTACAAGTAATCTACAAATGCTTAAAAGGATACAAGACTAACTACAGAAGATATATGGTCATAAGACACCATTTACATATGAAACATAAATTCTTAAATTTTGGCAACCAGAGGAGTCATAGAATTAATCTCTTAAGAACATCAAGCACAGATCTTATCATTCTTGTCAAAGCATAGAAATGCATTGTGTTGAAAAGTATACTTTACACAGATTCTTACACATAAGATAAGGAAGATAGTTCACAATTTGAGAAGAATTAAGTAGAACAACAGAAAAATGGAATACATCTCTCATGTCTAAAATTATATTTATTAAGAATATATTTTCAGTGCCACAACCACCAAAGCTAATTAGATTATCCACACTATATCTTCCTTGACTGATTATATACTCTATTTCTACTGCTGGTGGTGATTGAGAAATTATATGAACTAAAATATGTTAGCAAATAAATAAATATAGTTAGCTAAAAACTAAAAGATTAATTTAAATTACATTCATTATTTTTAAATTAATCACACTTTTGTAAAAATATGTGTTGATGTACAAACATGAAAATAAGAATTAAAAAGATGTTTCTTCATCACAGAACTAGATTTATTTTTCCTGAGTCACACTACTATTTTTGCTTAAAAAGTAATCCATGAAAACTTAATTGAAAAATGTTTAGTTTGACTTCTTCATACACCAAAGTCTTTGCTACTTGTCCCAAAGTCTATTTTTTTATGTGTGCTCATGGCAATGAAGTTCTTGTATTTGGCTATCTCTCAAGAGTCAGAGTCTAACCGTTATAAAATAAGCCTCCTATCATACAAACCTAGTTCAGTGCACTTGGATTCAACAGATAAGCTTCTCTTAAAAAAAAAATGGTGGTAGTTAGTGAAGCTCTAAGTTCAAGAGTCCTTCTATTACAGCTTGTCTATCCACCATAGTCAAGGTGAACATACTTGAAGATTAGCAGTGGTTTAAAGATAAAACCTAACATACTAATAATTCATTACTATTATATACATTAAAAGACCCAAAATAAAATAGCAACATAGCATTAAAATATAATGAATTTCAACCATACTTCAAAAACTAATTCTAGCACGTTCTGGTTTAATTTTTCTTTTATATTAAATAAATAATCCACTTAAACAATTCTTAGTAGTCAACCTCCAAGTCAAGAACAGTTAAAATATTTGTCATAACAATACAGTTTTAAATTAAACATTCCTATCACATGAACAAACCATGATAAGTAATTAAAAAGTAGAAACACTATAGTCTGAAATGTTACTCTTTCTTTACCTATTGTGCCTGAAAAGCAGATTTCATATTTTATCAGGATATTTTCAGGATATTGAGTTAATTATGTCCTTGGCTATTTAAGAAAAAATAAAATGATAAAAATTATTTTACTTAAGAAATATCGAGTCATTCATACCCATGTTACTTACCACACTTATGTTTAAATATGTTCTTGTCACCTTGATTAAATAGGTGACAAAGTATTGTACCCCTGAAGCAATAATCTAATAAATCTTCAAAACTTGTCTTACAATAATTTAAACTTATCTTTCCCCAAAATCAGATTTTAAGTATGAAAGTAAATTAACATTTTATTTTTAAAGTCAACATAACTTAGACACCTAAAATTATCTTTGAAATTTTCAAGAGATCACAGTGGAAGTTATAAAGCATTTGTTTTTTCAATTCATAAAAGAGTAATAAAATATTATTTTGGATCGTCACTAATCCCAGAATCCAGAACTTCTTACAAAATCTTTTTTATTACTTAAGCAATGTATTTTTTTAGGTTCTATATGACTCTCTCCTGCATGTAGAGCATAATTTCAGAATCAACTGTACAACTTAGGATTTCTTAGAATGCTTTGTGTGAGAATTATTTATTCAACTAGTAAATTCATCCCAGCAGTACTCATTGCTGCTTATTCTATCACTGTCTCTCATGTATATACATGCTGTACAGTGGTACCTCAGCTCATGAACTTAATTTATTCTATGATTGTAGGGAAGATGGAGACAGTCATGTTTGTCACCCAAAATGGAGTTCACAACTAGAAGTAAAATGTTGCCAAATGCTTTTGTTTATGAAACAAATTGTTCAATACCAGAAGCACTGTGAACCAAGGTGTTTCTGTAGAGTGTTCTTTTGTGTATATTTCTTAATATATGATTTAAATTCTTATTCAGTTTTGTTATACTACCATATCATTCACTCAGTTATTTAGTAATACAAAAATTATACACATACTCACTAAAAAATAAGAAATTTTTAGATCACTTGTTCAGAGGCAGAAGGAATAAGTCCCAGAAGACAAAAATAACATGAATACAATTTCTTCATGAAATACCACAGAAAATGAAAGAAGGTCAGACAACTGAGACAGGTCGTATGAAAGAAATCTAGAGAAGGAAGGCAGGATCGTGTCACATTAGACATTTCAAGTCATAGTGCAGAGGCTCATTTATGTTTTTATCTCAAAGAAAATGGAAGTCTATTCAATGTTTCAAGATGGATAAATATAAGCAAAAGTAGTCTATGTATTATGGAGAGTGGGCAAGAGACTGTAAAGTAGGCTGCTGTAGTTGAAGTGAGGGATTATGAAAGCTTCAGAAAAAGTAGTAGCAGTGGAGTAGTGAGGAAGGTAGTAAACGGACTAAGTGAAGTTATTTTTTAAAGCAGAGTCACCTACCTATTATTTTTTCCAGTTTTGATATCAATATATTCAAATTTCCTTAGGATATAATCCTCTGAGAAAAAATTTTTGTAGCATGGTGTGATAGCTCATAACTCTAATCTTTGCACTTGGGAGACTGAGGTAGGAGGATTGTCATGAGCTCAAATGCAGCCTTGGGTATACCAGATGTTTAAGGTGAGTGTAAACTGCATATCAAGACCCTGACTCATCCTCCTCCAACTGTAAATTATAATTTACTTTTCAATGTGTCTTTGAGTCTCTATTAATGTTATTGATACAGGAAAGAAGAAAAGAGGGTTGGAAACATTTGGCAAGTGGCTAATGATATACAGTATTTTCTGAGGATAATTTATTTAAAAATAAGAATTGAGGCATCAACAATTTGGGGAAAAATTTTTTTACCAGCTTTTTCTCAGACAAAGGGCTAATGTCTAGAATATAACAAGAGCTTTTTAAAAAGCCCCCCCCCCATTTAAAGATCCAGTTTAAAAATAGGCATCTGAAATGAACAGACACTTTTCAGAGGAAGAAGTGAAAGAAAGAAAAAAAGAAAGAAAGAAAGAAAGAAAGAAAGAAAGAAAGAAAGAAAGAAAGAAAGAAAGAAAGAAAGAAGGAAGGAAGGAAGGAAGGAAGGAAGGAAAGAAAGAAAGAAAGAAAGAAAGAAAGAAAGAAAGAAAGAAAGAAAGAAAAAGAGAGAGAGAAAAAAATTTTTAAATCAGGAGGACTGCAGTGAGAGGAAGAAACACTGTTTACACTAGCATGTTTCACATCTGGAGTATTTTCAGAATCTTTTGTCTGCAGAGATAAAGAAGAAGCTGCACATGTAGATCAAAACTTAGACACTTTGGAAAATTATTTTAAGGCACTTTGTGGAAACCTTTTATAAAAAGACACATTGCTTATTATTGCTTATTATTTACAAAAGCCAAATGTATCACTATAATTGAAAAATATAGCAGATATCACCTTAACTAAAGAATCCTTGTGCTTGCCTGCTTATAAGATAAACTTATACTGTCAATGGCAAAATGACAATGTTCCCTACTTTGAAAGACTGAAGATACTTCACTTAAAGAGCAGTTCCAATTCATCAAGAGGACACAGTTTCATGAATCACAAAGGAGAGGTATTCAGCCTAGAATCTTATATCAGCATTATTGATTTTAAAATGCTGAGGAGACAATATATGTGATATACAATCTTTGATTAAATACTAAAATAAAAGCAACATTTAACAGAGCTGGAGAAAATAATTCAAAAATTTACCTGGAATCAAATGAGACCTCGAATAGCAAAAGTAATTGTAGGTGAGAAGGACATGGGGTATCAAAATCCATAAAATGAAACTATACTGCAAAGCCACTGTAA